>PVMI01041367.1:0-15107 GCA_008528875.1 Aulacorthum solani | reverse complement strand
TACATGAATAATAATATAAATATGTATACAAATCGAATACGCGTTTATTACGCTAAGGTAAATTAGTAAAATTACACATATTATTTAATGTATTAAGCAAATAATAGAAGAGTCTGGTCAATTGGACCAGCACAACGCAATTTCCGAGAACAATACGGGTTTCCTAACGCCAAAGCTGCGGCTTACGTAATCTGGGTTGTAGCGGAGGAGAAGGCTCAGTAATTGCCTCCTAATTTGTAATCATTGGACATAATAAAGTACCTATTATTAATATTGTATACAGAGTGATTCATCAAGTACACTCACCCCCTCCTACTTAATCATTTAATAATGCACATTTTCAAAACATGATTTTTGAAATTTTATATAAACTTCAAATTCTTGAAATGTTTTGTACTATTTAAAGGGTGTCTTGTGGAGAGATACAGACTTCTATTTTCCAAGTGAGAACCTCCCTTTATTAGTTTAAATTATTTAGAGGATAATTTTTCTGAAAATGTTGACATATCAAAATTAAAATTTGAAGGAGTAGTAATTGTATCATTGACCTATGTGTACTAAGGATAATAGGTCCTAAATAATGGTTCTGGAAGTTATCTGAGCTATGGCAGTTCGAAAAATTAGTATACAAATACTAGATTCAATATTTCATATTTATTTTTATTTTTGTATAATCATTTTTAAACACTATTATTCTTAGTATTTTTATAACTGAAAAGCTACTTATTCAAATTTCGAATTATTTAGTACAAATTTTCAAAAAAATAATCTCTTAAATACCTACAATTAAAAGGGTTTTTTTAAGACAGAAGTTTGTATTGGATAATACAAGACATTTCATACTTAATAGATATATAACATCTCAATAATTTGAAAATTTGGTCTTTAAATCAATTTTAAAATCCAAAAATCCAAAAATCGGATTTTGAACAACTGCATTGTTAATTGAAAAGGGACGAGGGCGCTCTTGGTGAATCACTCTGTATATAACACAATTGACATTCGACATACGTCAACTTCTGGTATGTGTAATGCGTATAACACAATGCCTACATCAACAATATAATTTTCTTAAACGGGAACCATTCTTTTTTACTGTAAATTATTAAGATAATCTCTTACTTATAAATCTAAATAATTGAAAATGTGTAGTCCTCACGCAGGCGTGAGTAAATGCTCGGTGAATCACCCTACATAATTTGAACTCCATTATGTAGGTGAAGACAAGTCTTTCGGCGTACACACATACGTCACGTATTATTTCCCTCCGATAATAAACCTGATGCAACCCCACGCATAGCACATACAATATTATTACGTATAATATACATTATAAAATATATGAACGGGGTGAAGATCGAATGGACAAAAATGGAGTAAGAAGCAATTTCGTCTGAAAAAAAATATAAGAGACCCCGCAATAATAATGAATTATTAACGATGTATACATCTGTCAACAGCATAAGTCGCAATCAAACGTGTACGCAGGCTCGTTTATCGGCATAACTGGCGTAACTGCACGTGCGGCGTGGAGCTGAAATTCACTATTACGCGTATATTTATGGTATGATGCAATAACCAACGCGGATGGTGGCGCTTAAGAGTAAAATGATTATCATTTGTGTTTTCGAAAAATACTTTAATACTATAAGCTATACAGTGACACGTTCCTTGCTGCGGACTTGTTGACAACGATATTTTGATATCGCTCATCACGCACTGAGTGTCTGCATACACAGCATACCTACCTACTTATATATGTATAGTATATTATTTGGTATGCAGTGCTCAGTGGCGCACACTAACTCTTTTTGAAGGCTGTCAACAATAACATTTTCCAAAGACACGAAACAACAGCCTACATGCTTATACAGATAAAAAAAAGAAGCCAATAATAAGCATATTTTTCACTTTGGTCACTTCGCTATAGGTAATTCCTAAATAGGTACTACTGAGTACATAGTCTATAAGAATCTCCGTCCAGATTATCTTACGATTTTCTATAATTTTATGCGTGACACACCGAAAGCAACGCCTTACGTGTTTTACATGCTGCACGGCTAATTTTTTCCGACATTATTCGTCAAGAAAAATTTTGAAGGCTGTGTTTTGA
This sequence comes from Aulacorthum solani, assembly GCA_008528875.1. Lineage (NCBI taxonomy): Eukaryota > Metazoa > Arthropoda > Insecta > Hemiptera > Aphididae > Aulacorthum > Aulacorthum solani. Next base: position 12,994 of record PVMI01041367.1, on the reverse strand, counting down.
AAACGAATTGCATAAAGGAACCCACACACTCTTGTTGTCTATACCAAATTACTTTTACAATATTATTCAGTTATCGAACGATTCTATTGGGTTAATAGTTTACTCGAGTAAAACGTTTATATTTCATAGTCGAAATCGTTGTCCGAAAGAAAAGAAAATAGTTCATGCCCATATGATTTGAAATTTCTGACACGGCCACCGATTGTTTTTTACCTGATATACGTCTATAAATATGTAGTCGGTAGATTTACATAATTACACAACACAGCAGTGAAACCTCCCCTTGCGGATACCTCCCAATAGCGGACGTTTTCGTGGAAACCAACTATGTACAAACTTTCTACAGCCTGAACTCTCTGAATTGCGAACGCCTCCGAGTAACGGACACAATTTCAGTAAGCGAGATCGTCCGGTGGTCGTAGGTTTTTCGATATTATAACAAAATATGTACATAATATATACCTAATAATATCCGCAGTATTAAATACACATACAAATACATACGCGTCAGCGGCTTTACGTCGGCCCGTGTGTCGGTCTCATGCGATTTATCGTCATTAGTCATATTATTTTCGTATGTATATTTTCGCCCTCCCGGCTTTGTACACTGCAGCACACACTCACATATATATATATATATATATATGTATGTATACTGCACGCTGCAGTCGACGAGCGGCGGATGATGTCATTCAATCCGCTGCCCCGTATACGCCGACTATATATTATATATATGTATATAATACGCCGTTGAAGTGTACTCATAATAATAATAATAATAATAAAGAGGAGAGCTGCAAGATGACTAATAGCCCGTACAAAGGGTAAAAAATATAACGCCGCTCGCACGGTTGTTTGAAAAGGGATTTTTGGTTTGACTCATCATCTCCCCTGCAACTTTATACGATTGCCTCCGCCGCAGCAGACCCCCTCGCCGTGGCGGCTGTGCACCGGTCTGTAAACGCGGGATTAAAACCTGTCGAAAATCAATCGCCGGGGACTTTGTGTATGGGTAATGTGTAAATCCGCCGTGCAAATTCGGAGGGCCAAACACCGCGCACACAAATATATAATACGTGACATGTGATATATATATATATTATATATTGTGTATTGCGGTGAGTGAAGGAAGTGAATTTCGACCGTGAGCGATGTATCATACTATGCGCGTGATAATAATAACATGTTAAGGTTATACAGTGTAATTGTGTAAATCGGTTACCAATATGGGTACTATAATATGCGTATACAATAAACCGTTGTTATGATGTAGGCTATTTGCGGTTCAATCGCGGTTGTAATGCGTATTGATTTTAGACGCATATAGTTCGATACGCGTGCTCACTGATGCACATTGCAAAGCTCATATTCTATATATTTTCGAAGTTAAGCCGTTACCATCCAAGCGGAGAGTTTCTATATCCTTAGACACTATAGTAGTTTCCGGATGATTGCATGACGTAATATAAATTCCACCAACATTTTGTGCGAAATGTTTGTAAATATATTGTCACACTCTTATTTTTGAGTTAGCCGAAAAGGTCCGAGTAGTGAATAGGTATTGCCTACATAAGTGATAATATTGTAGTCATAGGTGCAAATAGTGTTTGAGATTGAAATCAGAATCACTGAAATTGTTTCATATTATATTCCGCTGTGGTGTTAAATCTTTAGCATTTTTTGAGGGGAAGGGGTATACAACGGTCATGGGGCATATCCCTTCCCGATATTTGCGTATATGATATATATTCGAACTTTTACAATTATGCAAACAAACTGAGTACAATAACCATTAACCGGCAAAAGACAAAAAGTAAAACAATAAAAATGAGCACCGTGACCAGCATAATATTGCATATCATTTCTTTCATAACTTTTGAAAAAAAAATGCACTTAAGGTATTAGGTACCATAAATAACGCTGGGAACATGATAACAGTTTTGAATTTTTTTCTTTTTTACAATTAAAATTCTTCATCATAGTTATTAAAAGAATATTAGTAAATTATTATTTTTAGAAATTATTGTATAACTTAATTATTAGACAATTTAACATATTATGCACAATAATTCATTTTTATGGAAACTAACAAAACCATCGATGCATAATTCAACGTCACATTTCACACATATAATTGTTTGTCAAAATGAATAACAACCTTCTTGTGCATATCTTCTTCTTTTCTTTTTTATAGTGTATATATAAGACCAAGTGCTCCCAAGGGTCATATTTTATAACATCAGAAGCACGACAATCTGACGAGGTTAGAGATTTTTATGGTCACCGTGTTGTACTTATCCTAATTCCTAGCTGTATCGTATCTTTTCGAACATAAATTTCCCAATAATTGAACTTTTGTAAATATGACGTATCACAGAACAAATAAATTAATAGATTACCTATTAACTTAGTAATTTGAAATAAATAGTATCACTCAAATTTATAAGCTTACAAACTTGAATATTGTTGGTGTTGCGAATAAAAATATGCTTTTGCACAAATTACGCCACCGGAGTATAATTTAAATGTACCTATTACAATATTACAGAATATGATCGCAAAAAAAAATCAAATAGGTAACACACCGTATTATCGTGTACTCGTTTTGATTTTCTAGAAAATTATCGGCTAAGATATACCGTACAGTTTTGGTGAGTTTTCGGGGGGAGATGTAAAACTGGGCGGGATTTGCCCGAGTTGTGGTGCGCGCGAATTTCATCCGGAAACGTTCGGGGGCGGCGAAATATCGACTGCGACTGCCCACCACGGTGAATCTCTTATAAAAGCGCTTAAGCGCTAAATAAAATGTTTCATCTAAACATTTAACGCGTAAGTATAACTTATGAAAAACATATTTGTACGAAATTCAATAACGGTACGTTATCAATATTTTTAGAAAAATATTACCTCACTCCGGCCTATGAAATTAATAATTGATGTACCTGCAGTTGTAATTTAATATTTGGTTAAAAGATCCAGCAGCAAACGTTTAAAGACAAAAACAAAAAATATTAATGTAGAATAAAATGTAAGAATTGCAAGTGGGTACTCTCTATGTCAGATATCAATTAAATCTCCCAAAAATTGATTTTTGAAAAAAAATACGGATACTTTTCGAAATAATAGGTGACATTCACTGCAATAGCTGATGCTATAGAATTTTCTTATATTATATGCATGTACCTACTGTTTATTTATAAAAAATATTTATACATTGTAATATTTACAATATAACCTAAAACGAATTATATAAGACAACATTTTGTTAGGTATACTTTAAATGCATATTATTATACGGGGTTATGACCTTTATATTGGATTCATAGGAGGCTATAGAATTTTCGATAGCTCTAGAATTCAGTGTCCGAAAAAGTGATCCGTTAAAACGTAACGTTTCTTTTGGTGGTCCGGTGCTGCGGTTTATATCTGATCGTTTTTTTTTTATATAGAGTGGGTTATGGATATGTGGGGCAAATAGTCCGTATTGTGACGAGAAAAACAAGTCATAACCGTTATAAACTGTTCCTCTCGCTGAGTTATATGTACAACTGCTAAGTCTCCGTCTATTCACACTGCAGTGGAACGGTGGAGAGATTATGGACCCGAATCGGAGTTCTATCCATCCGGGTCACCCATGCACTTGCGTTCACGCTCACGGAATGGATCACTAGATAGTAAATTTTACAATATTGGCACAATCACAAACACATTTTTTGATATAGAAAACAGTAGGTATTGTACAGTAGGTAAAAATATACAATACCTATAAAAAATATGGCCAATTTTGATGCTGACGACAGCATTAGTAGTACTACTACTATTATTATAGTCATTATATAACCTGTTGGCAACAACTATTTTATTGTATAGACAAAAGGACCTCTAAACATTAAATCCCATGTCCACCTGTGTGCCTACCTACAAGCTCGAACATATTATCACAGGTATTATATCGACTTTTGTTGTTGGAATTCCAAAATCGTTTTAATATAAGTCTTTAGTGAAATGCTCAAATCATACGGTATAATATAGGAACAATAAATTCAAATAAATATGGTATATTGTGTACAAAGACAAATGGACATGGCGAAATGTTTGACGCAACAAAACCGGATCACGATAAAAAATATATATAAGACGAATGATGCCGGCTAATCGCTATATATTATATAAATGTATAATGTATTTTTTATGTACAGCATATGCCACAAATACTTTAATAGGTAACTAATAAGTCACGAATTAGAAGAAAAGTCAAAAAAAATACCATACGAACACTAGGTTTAGACGACTTCGTCAGGAAAATTTGATAATTTAAAAAAAAATAAAAAAGTCACTCTTGATTAGTGATTACTCGACTCGTGTGAACGATACTTTTTTCAAAGATAAAATGTAGGTTGGTGGTATACTTGTAGTTTATTGATCAAAACGATGTTTCAAAAATATATCGATAATATTCTATTTATAGATATCATAAAAATAGGGTACATTTCTAAAAACAAGTCAAAATTGTTTTTTTTTTTAAGTAACATCGACCGTCATTTAGTTTTACTTCCTTACACACCATATCCATACGTATAATACCTATGTATGGCAGCGCTTATACAGGTCATGATTGTCGTCTGTATACGGTCCAATCACCTATATACTGTACATATATTTAGTATTTACCCATAAGTGAACATGCACCACGATACATGATGATCATTCCTCGCCAAACTGATTGCGATAAGTGAGGACCACACCGTAAACACAGGTTTGAGTCGCGAAGTATGATTTACGCAGCTCAGTAGCCAGGATTTTTCTTTGGGGGGCTGATAATGTGTTTACCGCACAGAGATGGTTTAACTAGGGCCACCCGAAATTCAGCATTCTGATACCGAGGTTTTCTTTTTGGATTCGATTCCTGTAATACGACTATTCAAATTTGTATTTGCCGTTACATTCATAGACCATAGAAATAATTTTTTATTTTCTTAAAATTTCGTGGGGGATAAAGTTCCACAAAAGGAACCTCTTGGCTATGCTCCTGTAATTGCTATAAGTGCTCGTAAATGGGTACTCAGTGATTTTCGAATACGATTTTTCAGCTGTTTTCGCTCGATGCTCGGAGAAAAACGATGAACATTATTATACACATAATAATATATATTTATTTTAACTACAGCTGTATTTCCTGACCTAGCCCAGAAGAAAATTAACAATTATAAAAAATACATTCGGTGTCAATGTACCTCGCTTTGTGGAAAAAACCGACCGAGGTGGGCAATCCGATTGCGGTGGATTGGATCCATCGTTTGGCTTGTTTTACGGTTTGAATATATATTATATCATAATAACTTCATGGTCTAATCGGTTTAGGTGTACCTCCGCCTGCGTAAATAGACAATTTTAAAATACGGTACTTGTTATTATAATATATTATATATGTATAGTATTATAGTAAATTATATGCATGTAAACGACAAAAATATTATTTTTAATAGTTTTTTCAGCGCCAACCAATCGGACGCGTTTTAAACTTCTCTCTAAAAGTCTAAACCTCCCTGTGGTATCCCTAAATGTATACCTAAAATTTCTAAATGGCTATAATATCTGAAATGTTAGTCGGTTAGAGTAATCGGTCGAGTAGTCTTTCAGTCTACATTCTACAATCACACATACACACACACACACCACACCCTCACCGCCTTTTATAATATATTGTATAGAACAAGAAGGCCACCCTCCCCCCGGGCTCCCCTGTGCATTGAAATCGGAGTGGCGACGTCACTTCAACACAATATTATATGATGGCTATGTTCTGGTATGATCTACAATGTATAAGTTATAACTGAATCAAAGTATAAAGTAGTTAGTATGTTGGGTATTCTATATGTTATTGATTTTTTAATCAATAATTATTTATTGGTAATTGTAATTGATCTTATTATGTACAGCAATTATTTATGCAAAACAACTATTATCGTTTTTGTTAAGTTGTTGAATTATTATATAATATGCACATAAGTGCATTTTTGTTTTAATTTAAAAATTATTATAATAATGTATTCTTAATAATAGTGGTTTAATACTTTAATGTAACAAAGTGGTGTGTATCGGAATTATTTTCACTATGAGCCAATTCACCAATAATCAAGCATAGCACTAATCTAAAGCCATAACTAAAAAAGTCTGGAGTGCCGAGTGATTATAATTATTATTATAACATAAACAATAGAAATAGAGATTGAGCAATATTGTTTTATAAATATTTATTATGTTTGGTACAAAGATTACGTAAAATGCATTTTTATATATGTGTAATATTTTTAAATATTGACAATTTCATCCATGACTAATGTTATATTACGATGAATTATCACCAAAGCAAGTACTGACAATCTATGAACATTTCTTTATTGATACCTCAAAAGAGTTTTTAATCAATCCAGTGTTGAAAAATTACTGTAAGCACTAAACAGCGTAAAAATACAAGAACAATGAATGGAAATCGATTTCTAAAATATAGAACGCACTATCGACGAGTGTAAATATAACTCTTAAGCGTCGATGGACGATCGTGTTTACTTACCGGCAAGTACACAATTAAAATTCCAATTTGCCTAATTCATATTATTATAGATTACCAGAAAACAAAAACCACGGTACGGACATAGGTACGGATCTCGGGGTATGGATATAATCTAATGTAGTATAATAAAGCAATATGCATACAATATAGACGCTCCATATATTCGCCACTGGTGCAACAATATTATGTGCAAGATCGTCCGATGGTACTGTATCATATTCGCTTTGGATGTTTGGGCATGATGATTGTTACGCAAGTGTGAGTCCGTCATACAAGCACGTGCCTCGACTAACCACAACGCACTGCCTGCGAGTCAATAATTCAATAGATGATTTATCAATAATTAATGAAAAAAAAAAATAGTAAATTATGCGTATGTGTAATGAGTATATGAAATACATACTTACCAAACACCTATATTATATTATATTATGCACACCAAACATTTTTTTTAAATTCAAAAAAAATTTACTGTTTGCAAAATAATAAAAAAAAAATGGATATCATTTTACCTAATTACCCCAATTACCTATTTTAAGTCTTTCATATTATGTTCATGTAAATATCCTGTATTATACTTACAAATTTGTTTGTTTAAATTGTATTTTAAAAACGGTATATTAATTATTAATGTATTACTGCCCATCTGTTACACAAGTTCTGATTAAAAGATATCTTAACTAAATTTGTAGGTATTTTACTATTTTGTATTTATGTAAATTGTTATGATGATTGAAAACATATATATATATATTATTATTCGTTTATAAGCCAACAATTTATAAACAAACTATAGAAAAATTGAGTTTGATTTAGGACCATACTACATTATGTCATTATATAATGCATGTATATAGTATATTGTATATTTGTTTTATGTATACCAATCTACACTTATATAACTAGAAATTTGGACACCAATTGCTAACACCCATGTCTCCTCACCACTTGATACCTGTATTTATATGTTTCAATTTAAAAAAGTTCATTGAATCATTTTTAAATTATTGATTTTAGGATCAACAATAATTGAGGAGAAGCTCAAACGCCTGACCTTGACAAGTATAAGCACATCTGAAAAAATCACGGAACTAAATATTATTGAAGTTTTTTGAAAAAAAACTCAAGAATCTTCGGCCACCCGACTGAGCTAAATAATAAATTATTCAAAATTAAAATCTTTTAAACTTAAAAACTAATTATTTAAATAGAGACGCGTAAAAAAAGTAAAACCCAACATGAATAACAACTTGTTTACAATTTAATGTTTTTAATTCCCCCCCCACCACCCCCTTACTTCATCAAAAATCTTAGCTACGCAGCTGAACATATTGTATATATAATAAAATGAATGAAATAAACACACACATATTATATATAGGTTTATTTAAATCACTACTCGTACACACTCACTCGCACACGTCACACACACTCACGGTTTAAGGCGCTCCATTACGCACACCCATACATGTTACAATATTATAAATTATAATGTGATGCACACATGATTCATTGTCTACGGAGCGATTGTGTGATTCATGCGCCGCACACGCGCACTAGTATGCATGTTGTTCGCGGTGTCGCGCCGCGCGTATAGTATACGCACAGGTAGGTGCTATATAATATATTATATAGACATCGGCGCGGGCGCAAAAAAAAAAAAAACGATTTCCTACGTAGTTCAATAATTTGACAACAATACAGTATTATGTTTTCAACGATTTCGTTTTGTATTTAGACGGTAAAATATAAAATACAAATCATCATGCTACATATTGACTCAAGTTTAAAAAATATATGTGGGGGAGGGGGTACATGATCATCATCAATTATATTCTATGATAATATCTACAAACACAGCCTTTAATTTTTGTTAAAAAAAAAACGTAATATTTACATCAATTTTTTTTACATTTCATACATGATTATAATATATATATTATATATGTAATAATAATAATAATAATAATAATGGTGTAATTNNNAAAAAAAAAAAAAAAATAGTAGTAGTCTCAGCGAGTAATAATACGTATATTATATCATATCATATCTTATGTACAAAATTTTTGCAAGACTAGATAATGCTCGTTTTTCTCGAATCGTGTCAAGTCTACACCATTGTATGATGCAGCGATGTCATCACGTCGTGTCTAAAAGTTTATATATATATATATATATATATTATATTATATTATAGGTGCAGAGAAATCGCCTTACGATAATAATATTTGATGTCCCATGAACTCATACAGGCACAGTTTTTTTTTTTATTCATAACATTACAAACAACAATATATTAATAATAATGATGATGAGAATGAAAATAATAATAATAATAGGCACATACGTTATAATATACAAATATATATATATATATACTTTCACATTCTTAAACGGATACGTACGCAAGTTTATATATACATTTAGATATAGAGATATAGGCACTTTTATATTATTACTATAGTTTCGTTTTAATTATTTATTTAATATACATTATTTTTTTTTTTTTTACATACATTTGCGCGAGAATGGAAAAACTAATTATTAGGAACACATTTAATAGGTTGGAATATCTCGAACGCAATTGACACAAACAAATATTATACACATACGTATACGTATATAATATATATTATACATTTATACATATACCTATATTTAATATTATCTTAACATGCCCGAAGCGGGGACACGGTACCTTGTCTCTGTCCTGCGCACGCGTGCAAGCACACACATACGCGAAAACCCGTAAACGCCAACACGTGTGTGCGTGCGTGCGTACAGTCGTCGGGTGCGGCGGCCTTTTTTTATGTACTGAAACCGGGCGACAGTTCGTCTGCTGCGGATTGGGCGGCGACCCAAGACTGTCCGCAACGCGGTTGCTGCTGATGCTGCTGCTGCTGCTGTTGTTGTTGTTGTTGTTGTTGTTGTTGTTGATGCTGTTGGTGTTGTTGCTGTTCGTACTGTTGTAAGCTTTGCTCCAACTCCAGCAGTTGGCCCATAAAATTAAGGTTCGGCGATATGATAGGCCGAGCTGCCTTGACCATCTTGTATGCGTCCACCATGGACGTCTTCCGGTGGCGCATCACATAAGCGATGGCTATGGTCGGCGACCGAGATATGCCGGCCTGGCAGTGTATCAGCACGCTTCCGCCGGACGTCCGAGCGCCTTCTGTAAAAAAATAACGAAATAGATCTCGATGAGTATGAATATTCACACAAGCACAATTCAGTAACGGCCAGTGGCGGAAATCTATAACAGGAGGGGTGGGCGAAGGGTGGAATTTAGTAGAGATATTACAGGTCGGGTGAGTGATATATTCTATTATATCAGTTTAGTAGTTGATCAAACATATTTATAACGCTGGCGAGTGGTCGTGTAGTATATTTAATCCCTACAAATCAAAATTGGCAGATATCATCAATATTTTTTACACACGGCAGTAGCCATCATTTGTACACAAACTGCACAAGACGTGACTCACCGCCATCGATAAATGGCGTTATGGCGTGTGTTTTGAGGTTAATTTTAGCAGACAACTGAGCCAGAAATAAACAAGTCACGAGAGGCACCCGAATTTGGCTATAAAAGTACAACCGCGGTCAGAGATCTGGTAGACGTCCAGCGTTAAATCAAATCTCGGTGTGCGTCCAAACTGACGGTTTTAATTTTGGCTCTAAACGCACTTCTAAACGAGTGAGTCTATTTTGAGTTTTACGTACGTTATAACCGACGTAACACACCCACACACCCATCCTATCAATCGCACGACACTTCGAGTATGGTGTCATAATCATATGGGTCGCTCAAGCGGAGATCTAATTTTGAGTTTCCACGCTCAAGTCACCGCCACCACAGGATCCCACGGTTTTATTGAAATTAATAGTCCTGCAGGACTATATAGCTACTGTTCCATAGATGTATATTATATAAGAGGGCAACAGGAGAGCTTCCGTGACGTCATCTATTGTGACACCAACGGGTCATGTGTAGTTCTAGTACCCTCACGAATATCGCATAGGGGTTGTCGCCATGTGTACGCCACGGAAAGGGGTGACAATCACGGGGCAATTACATTACGTCCGGGAACATATATGAGTCATTAGCAGTAATAGTTTTTAGGAGGAGGGGCAAGTGGTGCACCGATGACGGGTAATTGGGAATAACCTAATATATTTATAAACATAAATGTGTGTGATTTATACTGCGAAGAACAGCGACCAAATCGAAACGAATAACGTTAATATAATATGTAGTTTGGACGTTCACAAGACGTAAGAAAATATTTATTTTTACGGGCGCGTGCAACTCGAATAATATCATAGCTGCAGTGGTATCGGTGTGAACAGCTCCGCCGCGTATACAGCGGATATATACGTCGTATATATAATAACACAACGTGACTCACGCGAGAGGTCGTGCGCCGATGAGCTATAAATGGCTAAACACGACCGCACCGGTGCGCTCGTCTAGAAATCCGCTCGCACAAACATTTCCCCGGTCTCGTGTAAAAACAATATAAACATTGCCGACGTGTGTCGGTTGTCGGAGGTTCCACTTATATGAAAAAGGGATTCTGGGCGCACCCCATAGCGGCTATACTGCTATAGTACACCTAATAATACACGTAATTGTGTTCGCCTCTCAATAGTTTCCAAGTACGGGTTTTAAATACCGGTCGGACTGATGTTATTGTTTTGTCAAAAGAGGAATAGGAAGGGCGGGGGTGGGTGGCGTGTTTCCGGACGGGTGTCCGCGGACGACGTCGTTGTCAACACGATACACAGAGGGACCCACCACCGCCGCTGTCGCTGAAAACAATACAAACAATAAAACTCGGTCAAACGCGGGCGATGACGTCACCCATACGTGTGCATATCCTAGTCGTAGGAGAGTCTTGTGCGATACAGCTGCCACAGTACTTGGCCGTGACTCACAGGTCCACGGAAACGTAGGGGAAGCGGCTTCTGTTTTCCCGCCCTTTTTTCGCGGCAGAAAAAGCGACCCCCTATGAGCATGACTCCCTAACCTATACCACACCGCCGTTTAATAACAATGACGAGCACTACGTATATAATCGTATATTGTTTGATGCGCAATTACGTGTCACAAACAGCGGTATCCTGCAGCAGTCAAACACACAACGAAAAAGATAATGTAGTGATCGATTTGCGGGCCGTCTATAATAATAATATAAGCTAGAAATGATGGTTTTTGGGTGTAGGGCTCGGGATATTATATGGTAATCGGTGACTTACCGATGAATTCGAACGCTTCTTCGAAGTACTGTTTAAGGTTAGCATGCCCGTTGTCCAAGACGGAAAGTCGCTTGTACACGACACCGGAAGAGCGGTGATCCATTGTCGGGGATGGTGACTGTTGGCACGTAGTCACGTTCAGTACACGGGTCACCCCGATGGCTGTCATACCATCCCGGTCGTCGGCGTCCTTGCTGTTACCGAGGTACAAAAACGGTAGCACCTTCGTCAGAGGGTGGGTGTCCATAGACTCGCGGTCCACATCTGCAGGGCAGCTGGCGCTCACTGGCGCCGGCAGCAGGGAATTCTCGCACATGTCCTTATGCCGGGAGTGAAATTCTTTGTGGCCACCTGAATGGAAAAAATAAAAAAATCGTATTAAAAAGACCGTCTAAGACTTAATGCCGCAATCGGTGTATCCGCCGAGGGCGATGATATTATACAAATACGGTGGTGGGGGGGGTAATATTTCCGTCGGATTAGACTATAGATATTATTATAAATCCTACGGTATAGTGATATACGTGGTACGTATTATGTATTTACATACAATCGATAGGTATCCAGTAAGACCTTATACTTAATTTGTATACACATTTTATAACAATCGACTGATATATCGTTAATCCTTTGGATTAATCTAAAGAATAATTATTGTGTTCTGTAAACAAAATCGACATGTTTGTCCACGCGATAATAACATAGAATCGCTTTATTTACAAACAAGGAATACAAGTCTTAAAACAAACTAGTTGTTAAAATATGTTTATGTAGTGTTAAATTAAACAGTCTTGGTTTAGAAGTTATATTTCGTTTGGGTAAACAAGGAAATTGTAATTTAATAAGTCCGAGTAACATTAAACATTTAATGGTTTTCAGAAATAAAAGCGTTAATCAACGTTGTTTGTATATAAAAATTAAATATACAACATAGTATTATTATCTGTTCACAAATTTTATAGTAAAATACGAGTATATTATTGTAACTGTGAATAGACTTGTAACTTTCTTTTCGAATATTTAAATTATCAAACGTGTGAGCGAGTGTGAACAGTAGTTCTGAATGTATTTTCGTTTTATAGTCCCGTGCATGGTAAGTACACAAAGTAACCATTGTCGGCACAAACTTCTGCCGAATACCAGTAAAATAGGAAAAACTAA
>PVMI01041358.1:0-10352 GCA_008528875.1 Aulacorthum solani | reverse complement strand
AGGGGTAATCTCCGTAACTACTGATTCTAAAAATGCTTTCTCTATCCTTGAATAACACATAGTTGATTATTAAATAAAAATTAATTTTTGATAATTTAAATTATTGTAAATTTCAACACTAAGATCACCATATAATTTGATAGATTTAAATAGGGAAGTACCTAATCGTATATTAATAGTTGATTTATTCAATATATAAAAATAATTTATTCACACAACTCTGTGAAAGTATGAATTATTAAATTTAAACTTACTTATAACTTAGATTGTATTATTTAATAGGATTTGGTTGGGTGGTTAATTAATATGATTATTAAGTTAAATGGAATCATGTTTAATAACTAATAAGTATGTGGGGCTATAATAATTGTTAAATATTTCTCCATTCATCCTAATCACTAGTTTGGATAAAAATATGGTATTTTAACTTTAAACTTATAAACATCATTATTTTGACGAATTTTGTAAAAATTTGAACTCGAAACTCTTATACAAAACTCAAGACTATTTAATTACTATTTTCGATATTTTTCGTATGAAAAATGTATGAGAAACCTTGTATAAAACGTCTATGTATAAGCTTATTGATTTAGAAAAAAAAATTCCAACCCAAATAGCCATAAAAATCAAGTATGTGTCTTCGCCGGCGCCTACATTGGACCATAAACCTGCTAAATATTTGCCAAACAATATTTAGAAAATTATCAATATGGGGTAGAGGAGGGAGGAAGTACGTTATAAAATCTATTTTATACTAAGATAAAAAATACACATCAAAATCATGAATATAATAAGTTATCTAAAAAATATTAGCTAATTAGGTAAGTATTACAATATCATATAATCTATATATCTATAATATCTTCCCATTGAAAATTCCTGGGCACGTCATTGTGTAAAATATAGTATATAAATGAAATAATCGAGGCTTTGTATAAAATCATATTTATATAATATAGTTTTCCGTGTATGAAGTATAATTCTCGGAGTACTTTAACTAAACATTAATAATAAATATATAAAATTAATGATGTTCAAAAAAAGTAAAAACCAACTTTTTCAACTTAAATGAATCCTAATTGTTAAGAAATTAAATCATTTATAAATTTACAAATATAAGTATAGGTTACTGGTGGAATACTCCAAATACATAATTATTGACTGTTGGACATTCTTCTAAAAATCTAAAGCTTCACTCAATTCAGTGAGAAAAAGTACCTATATTGTAGGTCATTATGAATTAGAAAAACAAATTAGTCATGAGTGATTAAGAGGTAGTGTTCGAGTCATGTTAATTATTTTGATATATTATGAAAATAATATAATGATAATGTTAATACTGCATTATTGACATATTTCATCGAAATAAATACGATAGGTATTAATTAGGTAGGAAATGGTATTAATATTTAAACTTAAATATAAATGCAGGAATTTTCTATATCCCCAGAAATTTTCTTGAAAACTAAAAATAATGCTTTCAAAAACGACCTTTCTGTAGTGTCATATGTATTTCACTTTCCGATAGATAAAAAGGGTTTATACTGCAGTAGCCTACAATTTTTGAATCACTTTCACTCCTTTAAAAACGTGTTTTCTGAGAGTAAAAAAAAACGTTTTATTGTTCCGGTCAGAATCTAAAATAAATGACAAAATGTTTCTTAGGTGGCTAAGTATCTGAGTGAAGTCTTCAATAAACGTATTGATTGTAAATAAATTAAGTATTTGTATTTGTATATAATCATTATGCTGGTAGATATTTCACATTTGATTATAAAAAAGCTATTTATTAGTTTTTATTTTATACATTATTCATTATTAAAAGTTAAAAGAAATTAACCTCGTAATACTAGTATTATAATTTTTGTTTTTAAATATCTTTATTTTCGAAGTAATACAAATCGTTGAACAAATTCATAAATTTAATATACGTAACAAACCGCTGGATACCTATGCCAGTTTTAAAAATTCAGTATAACAAATGTATATACTTATAACTTATAAGAATATAATCGCATATAAATCATTGAGTAATAAAATGAAAAAAATGTTATTTACTCATAACTCTAAAATGCATACTGTTTAAACTTTGACAACAAAGATAAATCTATTGTTTACATAATGAATATTATGTTTCGGTTTTATAGTAATTTTAATTTGACAAGTACCTACCTACCATATGTGTGTATACACCATACATTTATTGACGTTCCTTTATGTATAGTAAGTAACTATTACTAATTCTTTTATATTTATCGGGTTTGTTAATCTATTGTTCGTTAACATTTTCCATTAGCTCTAGTGCGTCACCTAATTATGTTGAATATAGTTTTTACCTATAAAAAATAGTTGTTTAATTATCAAATTTTCGGATTTGCATATTATATATATTATTTTTAATTTCTATTTTTCCATAATATTATGATCGTGTGTAAAAACCTTTTATCCTAATAAAAGCCCATCATATGTAAAATGTAAAAGAAACATGTGGTTGACCTTCGAAACATACTAGTTCCAGGATTCCAGAAGTCAAAAAATCGAAACAGCTCGTTCGCTAGCTCTCGATGAGGCCGACTAGGAGTAAATAAGCTGTATAGATTATACCCCTCCCCCTAAAATAAACGGATGAGTTGTACGTCTATTCCAATACGTTATATTCAGTTTTATTTTCTCTGTCTATAATGTATATATATATATATATATACACACACAATATACATGTACTTTAAGGATTTAGATTAATGGCGGCCACCGCGCCTGTTTACCTATGTGTACGTATCTACCTGTTGGGCTCGGGTTGACGTCCTCCAACACACGTGGCCCCGGGTCGGCCTGCGGACGCACGTGTGCTTACTGGACACGTGAACGAGTGCTCATAAGGGGGATAATTGATGATCCAATGGAAATTTGTCAACGTTATCAAACATTCAAAATAATATTTCCCAACTATTACCATTTCTGATAACGATAATATTTTGAACTAAGTTTAATAATATTGTCATTCTGTATAGGAATATATAATATAGTATATAGTGCCTAAAATATGAGGTCAGGCACGTAATAATTATTATAATTCTCAAATGATATAATTATATAATTAATTAAACTTATAGAACAGTAGGTAGTGATAATCGAGAGATTAAAATATGATTTTCCAATAAACTGATTATCAATTTCTTTTCAAATAATTTTTTTTTTTTTTTGATATTACAATAAATGAATGGTTTAATGTTGATTAATTAACATGAGTATTTAATAAAAACTTAGCTAAGTTTAAACTTCACAATAAATAATTTTTAAAACAACGGTTTATTGTAATTCGTAGAAAGATTATGTTCAGAGAGTTAGCGCTTTTTATTGAACAACTCTTTAAGTTCTAATAATTCTAATTGCTTTTTGACATTAGAAGTTGAAACCATAATTAGTGTACGTCAATTGATAATATGTATACATTCGTACACTATACAGTGTATAGATAATATCGACTGGCAATCTATTGAGTTCTGAAAGACGCCGTTAGTTTAAATTTTAAAAGTTTTAATGGCATTATAAAAAAATTGTTTTTAAATTAAATTAGGTCATTGCTTGTTTAATTTTATCAATTCAATTTTTTAGAACAGTTAGGATTATAATATATATTATATTAAAGCTCTAAACTATATATTATGATAGCCAAATATATTATGTTCTGTCTATATTCTTCATTATATTAAATATTAATCCTTGATTTTTAATATTTATAAATGCATATTTAGTTACATTTATATCTTATATATCTACCTTAAATAATAGATTCAAAACTAAACCTAAACTTAAAAACTCGAACTCTTAATACTTGATTAATTTCCTAAAAATATTTATGGTTTTAAATAATTGTATTGTTAACATATGGTTTCTTTAAAAATATTTGGCTGTATCGATGATAAATATATTATATTCATTAAAATTAAAAATATGATGATTGTTTTTATTTATCATAAACTAAAAAATTACTAAATTTTGATTATATAATCATTGAAAAAATGTATGATGTACCTATATGGCAAATAAAAGTAAAATACTAAATTTATTTAATGTATTATATTTTTATATATTAAATATGATATCGATTTTAACGGTTTATTTAACAATGCAAACTGATTTATTTTCTATAGAAAATGTTTACAATAGACATTTAACAATATTATTACATCAACAATTTTACGAAAATGGGTATTAGAGCTTTCTTATATACATTTTCAGATAAATATATTATTATAATATGATTTTTTAGCTGCGTTTACCTGATTAATCTTAAGCTTGTTGTCTGTTGAATGTTAGTTTCAATAATATTTTAGTTAAATAAAATATAAAATTTGTATCTAAAGATTAAATCGTCGTAAGTAATGTCACAGAATTATATTATAAATAAAACATATTATTATACATTTTTACCCACATACATAATATTATTATGTATACTTTGAAAAATCTTAATATTTTATCTAACGTTTAAATCAAGATTATGTAAGAAACATGACTTTTTCTCAAAATGTATTTTTTAATTTAAAACGTTACCTACTTTTTTTGAATAATATTATTTTAATATTGAATTTAAGGAAATTAAATGCACTACGAGTTTCTACGAATTCCAAGAAAATAAGAGTAAAAGTAATTTTTAGATAATATCATATGACAGGTATTCTTAGTGTATAAAATATTATTGTATTTACTAAGTAGGTTTAGGTATTTTATATCCCTTATTTGCATTTTATATTTTATTAGTTGTCTGTTAATAATTAACAATTTTAAAATACTTCGGACGCGATACAAAATCCTAGTGTTGGGTAGGTACTTATTTTTTATCGTTCATCTCTGTGCAGTTTATTTAGTATTATACATTTTAAAGGAATAATTATATTATGCCATCAAATCCGAAAGAAGATTTTGAAAAAAAAACTCTGAATTAAAATATCACACTTATTTCATTTATTTCTATTTCTTCTCTGGGTATTTTTCTTAAGTGCAAAGAAAATACCCAAGTGAATAAAAAAAAACTATCTGAATCCTTAATTCAAAAGTTCTATTATTTTAAAACTAAATACATACTTAAATATAGGTACCTACATATTTATAATTCAAATTTAATGTTGCGTAGGTACTTTTCAATTTGATACTTATTTGAACACTTTGTATAATGTATATATTCGATATCTGGTATACACCATATACTTATAGTTAGCTATTATTTATTATATAATATACATATCTATCTACTAGCATTTTTAGCATTATATAATTTTTTTATCATTAAATTACTAATAAATAATATTATCCTCAACTATAGGAACAAGAAAGATTATACTACCAAAAATTAATTTATATACCTATATTAATAATTTTGCATTAATCACGCCATCTAGATTCGTAGTTTATATATTTACAATTTATTCATATTTTCATAAGCTCATATTTTGACAGTATAATTATGCAGACATATGCACATTTTTATGGGGAAGGAAACAATCCGTGTATATGTGAATAACATATCTTCTTGTATTTTAAACAATTCACTTATTTACATTATTCATCATCCAGGCATTTATTGTACCTTTATCATAAGATATCTTAAAAATAAATGTTTAATAAAAAACTGTTACCTACTAAATCTCAAATCGCTGATTCATCAAGTATTTAAAGTATCTTATACCGACCTCAAGATATTGAGATAGATATATTTTCTCAATGAAATCATATTAATAGTCATACAAACCGTAATTTACCGATCGATGTAGATAGGTATATAGTCTAAACACCCCTAATAAATTGATCATGTTTAAGTTTGCAAATGTAGTACTTTCACTCAAATAGATTTAGTAGTTTTATCACAACTCACAAACATCTAAAACTTATACTAGTTTTTAAATTAACTATCTTTTGTATCCTAAGCACAGCAACAAATAAAAACTATAGCACTGACACTGTAAACATATTAGAATGATTTGTTAGGTATTCTTATTATCATGTTTTGTCTTTCATCGCGTTTTGAACCATCAAAAATACTTCAGTTTTCAACATAGAGTAAGGTTTTTGGTACTTTTGGTCTTATTAGTATTTGGTAAGTCAAAAGTTGAAAATTCAGTTTATATAAGAGTTCAAAATTAAAATTTTTACGAAATCCATCAAAATCACAAAAATGTTTATATGAGTATTATGCACAATTTTTTAAATAGATATTTCAAGTCAAATGTTACAAAATTAGATACTTCAACAAAAAATATCGATTTTAGTTATTTTGTTGTAATCTGAAAGTTTGGCCATTATTATATCATTTTATGTTTTAACTTTTTTCAAATATTTAGATTAATTTTATAACTACAGTTATATTATCATACGAAGTTTTGGAGAAAATAGGTTCAATGTACGGTTTAAAATATGTATTAATTAAATAGTTATGCAATTAAACTATAAAAACATACTGTTCCCGCTAAAATTCGTTTTTTTTATGCAATTATTTATCATTGAATTCAAATGTAAAACACATCCATTGCAGTGGCATACTCGAAGATGCACTCGAAACCACATAGTATACAGCAAAGCGACTTCCGAGGTTTATTATTATTATTTAATATACGTAAAACATAACAATCTGTATAAATATGTGGTACAATAAGTAATTATATGATGATAAATTGTAAGAGATGTCAGTGGTGTGGAGAGGAAGTTGCCCATTGGTAATTTCTCATTTAATTATTTATTTATTATAGTTTAATGAATCGCAATTACAGTTGATTTTGGCTTTAAGTGCGAGGACGGTTATCAGAAATAGAAGGGGAGGCCATATTTTTTTATTAAGTGTGTTACCGTTGTAGATTAATTTGAAGTGAAAAGGTTCATTTTTGATAATTTGTATATTCTTCTTTATTATTATAACTATACATCATAGTAATTGTTGAGATATAATAATTTTAAGTCAAAATCTTAGTAAAAATTTAAAATGATACAAAAATAAAAATTTATTGCGATTGTAATCATAGAAGAATAATTAAAGCCAAAATAATAATATAAAAAATATACATATTTGTATACTGTAATTTATTGTAATTACAGAAGAATAATGGTAGTAATCAAATTATCATCATTCTCGGATTCAATAGAATTATTAGTATATTTATTATTATACAGTCTGTACATATACTAATACGTGCGTTTTGGCAGCATGTTCGGTTATTTGGTAAATAATATAAAATTAAGAGTGAATAATAAATGTTTGGGAAATTAGATCAGAGGTTAGAGGTGAACTCGTTCGAGAGTTAAATTTATAGTGATTTATAAGCTTTATACTGATAGCAATAAATACTTAGAAGCTATATAAACCAACTAGTAAAATAACATTTAAATTATTATTCTAGATAAATTAATTAATTTACCCTAATCTCGATGCATAAAATAATTTTATTTTTGTTGTGTAATTGAAATATTCTTAAGATTAATACAATAACGCTAATTACGTCGATATTATTTAAAGTTTGATTTATTTAAATCATATTCTATAATGTGTGCAGACTGCAGACAAAATTGTCAGTTTTTTCCTTGTTCCTTACTTATTTTCCTTTCATACTTATTTTATGAGTAACCAACAAAAAATTTGACTGTACCTAGTTTTATAAACAAAATCTTGTAAACACACATTTTTGGTTCACTGCAGTCGTTTATCGTACATTTGTTCAGTCATATATACATATATGCAATATGCTTAACGCTGCATAATACAGTGCATAAGTACTTACTGCATATTATAATCGTATTAAATCACAATCACGAGGCTATAAATAAATTGTTTCGATGTCTTATATTCGTTTTAAACTTATATAATAACGCATAGAACATAGGCTACCTATGGGTATATATAATAATACACACACAATAATTTTCTTTCCATTGTTGTTGTCAACGGATAACATTGTTAAATAAAATTATGTCTTATCGTGTATCGAAATCGTCAAAAAAAAAAAATATCGGAGATTTAAATCTCACAATATGATATAGGTACCTACTATTTTATACCACAATAATATAGTTATGCATATATTATTATGTTTTCCGTCGTGTTTGTTTGACTTGGCCGGATTGGATGCGTTATTTATAAGGCAAAAAGATCGACCGTGAAAATCTGGCACATGCAAAAACCGAACCGAAGACGACGATGACGATGACGACGATGACGACGACGACGACGTGCATCCTCCGAGATAGCCTGCGATGGAATAAAGTTATATAACCGCCGCAGTAGAAAAACCTGCGTGGTCAACCATCAACGTAACAGCCATCATGAGCTGCTGGGGCGGCGTAAATTCGGGAGCGGGTACATAATAATAATAATAATAATACGCGCTTCTTGGTGTTGTCGTTCACGCACGATCGCACGGTCTCAGGCGACAGGAATGTGGGTCATGCTCGATGAAAGTGAAATCTAGGTTAGCCGCGTGCGTGCAAGACGAAAGACTCACTTTCACTTTTATTCCGCTAAGTCGGCCCGCGCGAAGGTACGCCTACGACTGGGTGGGCGAGCGTTTCCTTAACAAAAACCTCCTGTGATGACGATCCTGTGAATCGGATTTCTGCTGTACCTACTCACCGCACAAGTTTGCACGCGGCCCGACTTGCGGCGAGTCCGTGCCGCTCGTCGGTGTACACGTAACACGTATCTATAGGTCTACAAGTCATCATCGTATAGAATATGTTATAACTCATAATAATATGTGTATTATAAGTATGGGCTGTGACCTGCAGCCGACGCCGCCGCTGTTTTTTATTTTATTTTTTTTTCATATTATATCATGAAGATTTTATAATGATAATATACGAGTGTCTACGACAGTGGGCATTCCTTCGCCAGCGCTGCGGCTTCCGCCAATGCAAAGCTGGTACGAAAAATTCGTCGCCCGAAGCAATCGTCTCCCCCCTCCCCACATGACAGATCATTGACAAGGAATGCACTGCAGTGTACGCAATTATAATAAGCGCACTGCAAAATTCTAGTCCATTTTCTTAGGGATAAAGCGTATAATATCAAAATAATATATTTTATAATTCACCATTAGGTATGATATTTTTTTTGTGTTATTATTGAATATCTCGAACCTAAAACCGTTCAAAAAGGTCTTGACTTTGCATTTTGAAGAAAGGCTCGCACAGACATTTGTTGGCTCAAAAAAATTGAATAATTTTGGTCTCGTAAAAATCAAATAGTCGCTATAATAAATTGTATATAACTTTGGACCTGAATTTCATGTTTGGCCGAACCGCCCAAATGTGACTGTGTTAAAAAAATATGTGTAGTTCACATATAACGGAGTTTATGTCAGGTACTGGCATTGTTTAATTTGCCACGGGATTAGCTATGCAGGATTAGAGTTGGGCTTGAGAATATATTCAGCAGAATGTTTCTTGTTGTTTGTTTGCGCTGTATCTATGTACTCAATATACTGCCGACTGGACAGTTTTCAATGAAAATCCGGTACCTATGTATAGTAAATAAATTCTTTGAAACTCGAAGAGGGTGTTTATAGTTTATACGGGCTTATACCTATATATAATAATCTCTATATTGTATTATAGGTTACTATGGCAGGATGGATCATAAAATAATTTAGTTTTTGAAACTCGAATATATTTTTTTTTTCGTATATAATACAAGGATACCATCGCAGGTTGGTACAGAAAATAAAACGGTTATTATAGGTATTACTTGGCAGTTATAATTTTAGACCTGCGTTTTACACACGGTCAAAACCACCCAAATCGCCGTGTTAAAAATGCGTATAGTTCACCTATATGTAGGTACATTTAACGGAGTTTAAGACGGGATAAATCCATTGGCATTTTTTCTCTAATTTGTCACGGGCACCAACGCCGTAGGATCAGCTATATATATATATTTATAGGTGGGTAGGTAGTGTATTATATATTATATAGCATGTCATACACACTTGTATACCGTGGTGATATTGTACGGTAATTTCGCGTATTAATATGCTGTACGGTAGTTCTGGCCGTTCTCGGGCTCCGGTGCGAATTATTGTTATTATGTATACGTGTTGGTCATGGTACAGCGAATCTCGCGTACATATATATACACCAGCGAGCGTGTGTGTCGTAATACTCGGGGCCACTGGAGCAAAGCGACGGCAGCTATCGCGCGTTCCAATATTTTGTTATTCCGCCAATTACCGGTGAACCGAATAATAAATCTTAAGTATATATAATACTTATACATAACAATGATACATACCCGCCGCTGCAGTCTTCCAGTCCGTGGCTCGTGGCCTGGAAAACAAAAACTCCGTGAACATAATCTCGGCAATACTGCA
>PVMI01041341.1:10966-30860 GCA_008528875.1 Aulacorthum solani | reverse complement strand
GGTATATTATTATATGGTATTTTTATCAGAGATTAAAATACAACCAATATTTTTTCAAACTATTGTAAATATTGTGAAACTGTGAAAGGATTAAAATGTAAATGATGAACACAACATAGCTAGACACTCGACATGCCTAGTACCTACACGTTTTGTGGAAATAAAAAAAAGTATTAAATTTGCATTTTACATAAGTAACGAGTACCTACTTATAGGTAATAATATTATAAGCAATCACTGCTACAGTGCTATGTTGATACGTGTAGTGAATAAGTAGTGGTTATACAGTTTATTTTGAGATTATAGGTGGGTACATAATAATTTAATAATTATATTACAAACATATACAAACAATGAAAATCATGATAACCTGCTTGATTAATCCTTACACAACTTTTGAATTCGTCATCAGTTTGTAAGATGTTGCCATGATCTCACAAACATAAATAATTAACAATAATAATCCACAGTAGATTTCTAACTCATAAATAAAAAAATATATGCGTCATATCTATCCATATCACTAAAAAATAAAATTAATATGATGAGGTGCGTTCTAATTGAAACACGAATTCAGCTTAAAGCTAAATGTTGAAACTTCTATTGGTTTTGAATATAATAAGTACATTGTTGTTTCCAGTGTAATAATAATAATTATCGTGTCCATACACATTCGTTAATATAATTCAATGGATAAGTTTCTTCAGTTTGACTGAACAAAATAACCGTCATTATTAAAAAATACTTGAACAATACTGTAGGTCTGCAGTAATAGGTATTTATAATTTATCACTATAGCTATGATAGGTATGATATTATACATTAAATACGTTTAAGCGATACTTTAGATATGTGTAACAGTAACAACAAAATATCTACATAAATATTAATACTTATAGGTAAATCTCATCAAATCACAATAAATGATAATAAGGTCTATCAAAAAATATAATAGATGAATACTATGAATCTGTTGGTTCAGAAGCATAAACAAATCTAATCCATCACACAACCTCACAACCAAAAAAAAAAAATATTAATAATGCAACATTTAACATTCTACAATGAAACCTTTAAGGAGAAACCTATAAAATCAGCGAATTACAAATAATGCTATAACAAATATTGCCCAGAAATCATATGTCTACAAGAAACAAATTTTACATGTTTCGTATCTTTTTAAGATATTGTTGTTTACAAATCTAGTATTAATATATTGTATTATTTGTAAATTATAAAATGTAATGTGTTTTCAGAAACGCCAATAACACTGCCAGTTAAGGCTTATTTTTAAATTTGAATATAAATAACAATATGCTGCAATAAATTAATGCAAAAATGTCAACAAAAAAAAATCGTCTAATAAGGTTTCGGTGAACTAGAAATATTTGTTGTTTCTTGGAATACCTTCTTCTATATCGTCTCCATCGCGGTAAATGGCACCATTACCCTTTAGTCTTCTAGTAAATTAGGTCAAAAAGATACTTATATGAAAGCCCAACCAAAATTCGTATACGCTTCGTTCCTCTTAAAAGTAATTTAATTAGGAATTCTTATATTTTTCGTCATTTCACTATTATTAGGACTAAGTTGTTTTTTGTATTATGGCTGTAATGTGATTTAGGCTTTTTTCACGAGTAAACTTGGGTATAGTACATTTTTTTATTCAGAATTTTTAAATTAACTCACTTCTATTACTTCTACATAATATTATGTAATGTCTAGTATTTTATTTATAAAGCAAAATATTATACATTTATATATCATAATAGCTAATGTGATTTTAATTGGCAATTAAATTATGAGAATAATACTAATGAGTTGATAGTAGATAGTTAATATTGTATGTTTAATTATATTTAACTCATGAAAATAATAACTTTTTAAATAGCATACTATGCTACTATGCATTATTTTTTATAATTAGTATTATTCTTAGTAATAGTAAATAGCCAGATAAATGTTCATAGTGAGTATTTAAATTATATTCCTACAACCATTCATGTTATAATTTTATTATTCAATGATCAAAACTTTAACTAACTCTCAATTTTTTAGCGACAAAAAATGATGTTATAAATAATAAACTATCGTCGTAATACGAAGCTATACCTATAAAATATGAGGGTTCATAAAATTAAAATGCATGATAAAAAAATAATTTATATGGTAAGAAAATATTCACTTATATAACTTTATTGTTATATTTGTAGATATTGGAATAAGACAGGTGATTTGTGCAATACATTCCTGCAGTATATTCCTAAAAGTTGCATAATATAGACGTAATATAGATATTATGATCAGTTTATTTTATAAAATTATTTTAACAAAAATATAAATTGGATAAAGAAGATATCAATCACCTTAGCGTAGAAGAGTGGTACGCATACCTACTAATTTTATTTATTAGGTGTTATAAATTTGAAAACAATGAATAGAGAGTATGAAAAAAAGGATTCTGATAATTCCTGAAAAATTGGTAAAACATTTAAAATAGCATTTTAAGTACCTACCAAATAAATGAAATCTCAAATCTATAAATTGATAAATGTTTCATATTTTGCTGTTTCGTAATATGTGATATGAGTGTAAAAAACGTACATTTACATAATATAGCTTTATTTTTCTTATAGTCAATATATTCAGTCAAAATGCTAAGTTTTGGGCTGCTATAATATATTTTTCTAATTTAACTTAAATTATATTTAATGCAAATAAAGGTATTAATAATATTACATTATAGTATTATACATTAACAAAAAATGCTTTATCCAGCAAAATGTAACAATATTAACTTGTGTATGTATAAATATATAATAGGTAGTATATAAATGTATAATACCATATTATTTATATACTTTCCATTATATAAGGTAATATTGTTACGTTGAGCCGAAACTATATTTTTTGTAAATTCGTCAATTTGTGAAGGTAAAACTGATATTTTTTGCATTTGGTTTTACAAATATTATTGATGGTTTTTGTTTGGAAAAAAATAAAATAGTGCTGTACCTATAAATATACGTTTTTCTAAAAATGTTACCTACCAATGTAATTTGTTCAAGATATCAGATCTTATCATTCTTGCAAATTTTAAATAAATGAATGGATATGATATCTTGTTCGATCAATAATTACTGTTTTATAGCATTGTACCTACTTTAAAAGTATAATGGTAATATTAAAAATATTTAATTTTTTTAAGTGATAGGTAAACATTATTTATTGACCATAAAATGATAATACTATACAAATGTACATAGCTAAACATAACTAAACAAAGAATAAAGGCAACCCCTATATTATAATATGATTATTCAATCCCCGACGCAGCATATGTAAACTAGGTCCCCACACTAAGAAAGTTGGAGTAAATGACATTTTATCTGTTTAAGGTTACAACTCCCAACAGATCTCGAATTAAATTTTTTTTCTCTTCAGCTTTCTAGATCTAGAGCTTTCTATATAATGTGACAACTATTAGATATAGGATCATATGATAAGTTTATAAGTTTTGTTTATGAAATAAGTCTTTGTTTTTGTTGATGGTTCATATTTCGAGTTGAGAATATTGAGATTTTATTGCTTATAATAATATCGTAAGTAATCTCCGATTTCTTTTCATTGTTTATATTTTTGAAGTCCACGTAATATTAAAGTGACTTTGTTCTATTGAATTTTGAGTGTTGATCAAACCAACAGTGAACAAACGTAAATAAAATATTATACAATGTTTAAACACGATAAATCTACACAACATGAAAACAAGTAGGTACCTATTGACAAGCGAACTATTAATTATTACTTATTACATATCATAACAGCTAACTCTGACCTCTGATCACTGTCTCATTAATAGGTAATAGATATAGTTAAACGGGCAATCAATTGTGTAGGTAACATTCAAAATGACTAAATTATTATTTATTTCGACGTGCTGTAAAAATATACACGACTGTCAATATTATTATAATACCAATATTGGTATGATAATCAAAAAAAGTTTAAGGACATAAAATATAAGCACTAGGGATACAAATGCTCACAATGGTCAAATAGATGTATAGGAGGTATAAATATAAACCTGATGTAGCACTCAAAGCGTTTCTTCGTGGCAAAACCGGTACTGCGTGTGAGCGATACCAGTTCACTAGAGTGCGCTACATATTTTATAGATCAAACAATTTATTATTTACTGACACAAAATATCTGTTAACCGTCGATGATTGATTATAAGTTTTAAAGCGTCGTACAGTACCCATAACTGTACGAGAACTAAGAAGACGTCAAACCCGAGTTTATTGTCGCTGCCACGCATTCCTAACATATCAAATTTATACGTGCCTGGTTCATACTACATATTGTTATATATACCTAGTTAATATATTAGAGGATATTTACACGGTATTGTCGAACTTTTAATGGCGAATATAAACTGCACCTACTCACTGAAAAAAACTTTTAGAGTTCCGGCATAATAAATGTGTGTTTGCCTCTAAAATGTCGATGACATTATGTAAATATGCTCCAATATTAATTATAAATTTAATAAACTGCGTAGTAAGAATCGGATATTTATATATATATATTTGATACGTAAAGTGTGTGCAAAATGTACACCCAGTATTCCACCGGTGAAAACCTCCCCCAATGGTCTATTGTACAATATGTTTTTGGGCTGAATACAAAAACACTTATTGCAAAACAGCAATAACACTTAATACAAACACAATAACCTTTATAAACATTTTTAATTAACTCTAGAACTTTATTAAATGATAAAAAGAAATATTGTTGAAAAATAAGTAAAAACACATTTCAATTGGTTGGTAAGGAGATAAGTAACACTTTATAGGAACACAGTAGATACTACCCACTTTAAAATGCTTAATTATATTAGTTTAAAGCTGTGATTTTTTATTATTATCTAACACTACTCAATAGCGATATGGGAATTTAGGTGTTTTATATTTCTAACTTATCGATCTAGTGAAGCAAAAATATTTGAACTTTTGTAAAGTCTACTAGAACATTTTAGGATTTTGTTGTGTATGTTATTTATAATATTCTCGAATCTCTCATATGGATATGTCATACAATTTTAATGAAAATTAATTTATAATTTATAAGTTACTTATTACATTTAAATTGATAGACATAGTGAATTGTAAAATATTAAAACAGGTCAATAAAACCATAAATTATTAAAATTTGATTATTATTGAAATGGTAGTGATTTGATTTTAAAAAGTACAATTGTATTTAAATTTTGAAACAGCATTAAAACCTATCTGTGTGATTACACATTTTAGATTCTGAACGGAATGAAGAGTGTATTGATTTTAAAATGGCGTGTGAGCAATTTTTTTGTGTTTGTACCACACTTTTTATAGAAGAAAAAAGTTTCAATTTTCAACCTCAATATCTCTTTTGATAGGAAAATGAATCTAGTAGTATTTAGGGGTAGTGTTTGAGACTTTTAATAGACATTCGAAATTTTTATTTTTTATTTTGTCTAGTAAATATTGATTCATTGCTTGGTCAAAAAACTTGAAAATTGTTTACAAGCTATAAGTTGTTTCTGTCATTATTTAATAATAATATTGACACATATTAATCAAGATTTCTTATTTTAAGTATTTTAAGTACAACATTTGTAAATTATTTTGTATGTGTAAAAATGTATAAAATATTCGATTTTTATAGCAAAGAATTGACAATGTAATACAATCGTTTTTTTCATAAATAGTTCGTATATTAGAACTAAAAAATCTAAAAAATATACAAATATACATTTTTTGTAGACATTTTAAGTTCAAATTTGGACGAAATTAAATATTTAAACAAACAATAACGATTTTAGTTATTTTGTTGAAATTTAAAATTGTTTATTAGCGGGGAATTTGAGCTTATGCGAATAGTATTATATATTTTATAAATACAATGTAATTTTTAAAATTGTATACTTATTGTATACCACGAACCTACTTACACCATTCTAGTCGGCATTGACTCATAAGTTAATAACTATAATAAATAATATAAATATAATATACTATATAGGTACTTTTAGGTATAATGAATAATATAATAAATGCAATGTTTTTACCAAAAATTAAATCATTATACAACTAAAGTACATCATATAAAAAATGTACAACTATAATATTTTGTATGATAATTCAATTTATTTTTTGTATTTCGTGAGGATCTGCTATGAAGCCAGCTGATCCAGGTGTTGGATCTTCTTATTTAATGCACTTGATAGTATTTGAAATTAATTGTCATAATTGCGTTGCTGTTAATGTTAAAAGATAAATACATTTTTAATAAAATAGCATAATTGTTTCTGTATGATACACAATTTGACCATTATTGTTTTTGGGTGTGTCAAAAATTAGTTTGTTTTCAAGAAAACTGTTTAAAAGGTCACAGTTATTTACAAATCAGTAATGACCTATTGTTGCAAAATATTATCGTGTATAATTGCATTTATTTTCATCGCGTGCCCGAGGAGTCGGAAATCAACGGACATTAAACAATTATTGACTTGGCTGCATTATCCAAAAGAATATGTGAGCAATATATAGGTATAACGTACTCAAATAGTCCAAGTAAATTTCGGTAAATTCAAAAAAAAAAAGCAATTCTAAAAGAGGAGCACTGATTAATTATCCTGGTAGGTAGGTATATACATACGTGGTATGTACCTGTCTGTTTTTCCTAAACACACAAAATTAAATAATATATTCAATATTCGTGTCGAGTACGCATCACAAAAACCCGGTCGTTCGTCCGTAAAAATGTAAAATGGCTAGATTGTAATTTTTGCGCTGGCCTTGACAATGATTACCCACTGCTAGATGTATGTTTGTCTGATAACTATATATTATTAGTGTGCCAATCACGAAAAACGTACGCTGACAAAAGTATACACGAGTGCGTTTTATATAATACGTGTAAACAGTCATTTCAGCTAGGTAGGTACAACTGTGTTTGAATATTTTCCAAGATTGACGTATTCTTTGAAATCCATTACTCATTACTCATTCGGATTTTATAGCATTAAAAAGAACTTTAGTAATAACATGCCTTAAAAAACAACAACGCTTTACTGTTTCTAAACATTTTTATTTATTATTAATTATTATTAGTTACTTTTAGGCAAAATATTATTTTAGATTTAAATTGATACACAAATTGCACATCGCTATCTGTTCACTTTTTTTCTATGTGTTTTAAACAAAAACTGGAAAATAGTAACATATAAAATATTTAAAATATACAAAATACATACATTTTTACATTTTATTCTTGGAATCTTTGATTATAGTATACGTAGTTGCTGTTACTTGATATTTTTTATTTGTTGTAGATATAAAATAATTAGAAAGTGCTATAGAATTGAAGCCTTGCTCATTATTCATTAATTTATTATAGTTTATATTTGTAATAGTTCGCAGAGTGTCTAAGTAAAATATTTGTTTAATGTTACACAATATGGTTAACGTTTTTTACGAAATTTATTAATCAAACGTTAATAATTTATAGCTATAATAATTATTCTTATTACATTAATGACAAAAGAAATTGATATATTATTATTATATTTATTAGTTTAATGACTGTTAGTAAAAATGGAGGTATTTAAGTACAAATTTCTTATATTATTTTTTTCCCTCATCATAAAATTAATTATTATAATTTATTATACAGCGTTATTTGTTGAATAAATCACATTTATGTTTTATACACTGATTTTAAGGGTGATGTAATGTAGGTACATATTGGTTCCATAATATGTCAGTTTAGTTAGTAGTTATAGCTACTGCTTATTACTCGCTAGGTAAGATGTGTTGCTATTTTTATTTAAAACAAACTTTATTTTAGGGGTTCATACTCGAACATCTGATTGTAATTTGAGCTCCACTCAGAATTTTTTAAAAATATTCAGCATTGTTCTGAATTAAAAATAAAAATAATTCTATGCCATAGCCCGATCGGAGCAAATGAAGGGAAATGTGTGCTCAATACCTATAGTCACAGCATCATATCCGTATTTTATTTTTTGTAAACGTTTTTAGTGGAAAAAAAAACTCCCAACATCAAACCCGTGGGTAACAAAGGTAGTGGTATATTTCATTTATGTATATTTACTCGTATATATTCATGTATTCGATCGTTAAAAACCCATTTGTGTTCGCGTCCTGTGTGTGACGTTAAATAACATATAGGATAGGGTTCATTAGAATGACCATTTTTATGTCGGTGTTGGTGTATTGAGAAATATAATCACTGTTATGTGTGGTACCAGCGCACGGCATCTATACGTATAGGTACTGACTGAGAACGCAAATTGATCGGACAAGTAAAAAACATTTATTTTCAATTCTTCGAACAGCGAGTCCTGGGCAAACAAAACCGTGATGTTCGATCGTTCGCCGGCAACAACGGATGAGCGTCACGGTCCGACAGAACAGAACAAACTTTGCCCGTGCCCTCTGCATTGGTATTTAAGTATATTATATTCGTGCGATGTTTACGCAGCCATAAATCAGGAATTCATTGTCCCTCGCCCGAAATCCCTTTTTAATAAATACATCGCGGGCTCGAAGATGGTACGCCGTCCATTGTGAAATGTGACGTAGAATCATATTTTCATTGTGCCTGGTCATAGACGTTTTATTTTTTTTTTCTTTCATTTCTCTCGTTTAATCCTATTTGTATTAGGATCGGAAATCGTTTCACCGCACATGCCTATAATATATTAAACAATAAAAATTGTGTTTCACACACATTTATCACAGCGGCTATGGTATCTGGTATAGACGTGGTGCCCACCTATAGCATTTAGGGAAAATAGTGACTGTTCGATGAAAATATTGCAATAGGTGTATATGATATAAACGGTATTATGGTATATAATATATAATATTTTGCGCAAACACGATAATCAAATATATTCTTATATATTGTATACCCATGGCAATATTTTAAACGTAGTGAAGGGCGAGTTTCAGACAAAAGAGAAGCCGTTGAAATGTTACTGACGTTTAAATGATTGTGTATCGAAATAATAAGTTACGACTAATATATTATTATTATTAAAATTAATTAATTTTTAATGAGTTTGCACTGCATCGTTTGCTTATGAATTATGATCATTATTATTGTTGTTCAGTATATTATTGACTGAACGAGTCCAACAGCTGTTGAGCGTCTACAAATTAATACGCATTGAGATTTAATGATTATTGAACCAGCCAAATTAATCATTATCATGTTTACAAACAAGTGTACTATGAAATCAATATTTTCATGTTTATTTGTTTGCATACATTTAAATAATGATTTTAATAACTTGTATTTTAAAAATAGTAAAAAATATAAATGTATTTATTATGATTATAGATACGAAATGTTAAATTATTAAAATGTATTTAATTTACAGATATATTGTAAAGATGTATAATAATTATAAATAATTATTATGTATAATACATGGTGATAATATATATTTAATTATATTTATGGACTTTCGGAAAATACATATCTAAACTATTTTCAATTGAAACATTTCTATAGCCGTGTATAAGTTAGACAACACTAAGTTTCAAGCAATTCAAAATATGTTAGCTTCATACAGGTTTACTACATTTGATAATATAAAACAATATAATATTATAAATCTATTATTGTCTGTACTAGCATTTTTGAAATTACTTTTTATAATTTCCAGCATTAATGCATTAATTTTGTAATACTGATTGTAATTTATATTGCATAATATAGAAGGATAAAATCTTAAAACAATATAATACTCATTCCTTGGTTCAACGGAGAAATTATATTATAATATTTTTGATTCATCAGTTTATACATTGTTGTACCTATTCAGATATTTCATTGAAATTAATTTCCACGTGTCTGTGTTCAATATGTTATTATTTCCACGTTAATACTGCAATACAAAGCCTCTATAATGTATAGTGATTATAATATTATATACAATAATCCTCCATTAATCTATGAGTGTCCTATATAAATTATTATAAGATTAAATATTATTTTGGGTAGATTATAATATGTATTTCAGTATTTTACCTAATAGAATATACATTTTGAGATAGTTATTGATTATGTGTAGTTAGTAATGTGTATCCTGTAGGTATATTATGTGGTCTTAAGTACAGTTGTGGTTTGACATACATTTTTACATCTTCCCGAAATTGGGGGTTTTTTTTTTAAATTTACTGTTAATGGTTATAGCCTGTATTAGGCACACGGACAATTTGTAAAAAAATTGTATTTTAGTATTAATTTTTATTTTCAATATTGATGTATATAAAATACGCACACTAGGTATAACAGTTCATATCACTTAGTAAACGGTCATGAATACTATCGTGCATACTAATAAGGTAACTTTTACGATTGAAACTTATTGGTTCAAACTAACGATTTTCTTTTTTATCCTTTGCAATAAACCTTGTTTATTTTGTAAGACCCTTTTCGTACATAAAAAAAAATATAGGATATATAATGATATATTATATACTGGTATATTTAATGCATTCATAGGCTAACCGGACCTTTGTTCGATTTTCAAAAAAATATTGACAACCTCTCCGTAAAGCGCTAATACAATTTTTGGACATTTCACCCCCCAACAACAACAAAATAATAATAAAAACGTATATTTTGGGCGGTTTTTGGAAATTTGACACAAATCCGCCATTTAGCACAAAAGCCGGGCACACTGTTAATCGGATATAGGCCTATTATACTCCCCCGGGTGCTATTATAATGGCATTATATACGTTATTGTTAATACGATATCGGTGCTTTTGTTTGTCACACACTAGTAAGATATCAAAGGCAAACTGCGATAGTTATAATAGCCATATAATATTAATACTGTGTGAATACTGAGTAATTCATAAATATTCTACATTTTTATTGCATACTATATTATAATATGTATGTTTTTTCACAAATATCAATTGAATTGAAATGTTTTCCTGTTAATAAATACATTATAGGATTTACTGTTTATTATTGCAACTGACGATTAAATAAATATTTGCATTTCAATTAATAGTTGTAATAAAAATACGTTAATTTTTTTTTTTTAGATAATATGATATTATATTATTAACAATTTATCAATACCTTATACAAACTATTATGTGAAATATTCAAATATGTCAATGTATGTTTTTATGCTCTATAAATTCCACCTAAGCTCGTCATTATAAATAGGGATATTGAAGTGTTAAAGAAATATCTACATTTTCTTATTTATTGTCTATTTTACATAATATATTATTTGAATCAAAAACATATAAGGTCCAATGGGGAATGTTATTATATTATATACTCCTAGACTTGTATTTTACTCTTGTTAAAAATATCTATGAACATAGTAATCTCTTGCATTGTTGCATTATAGATTTACTAAAGAAATAAAAAATGTCCAGTACGTGGACTGCGATGCTCACTATTACTAGACAATTATTATGTTTATTAATTATACACGAGAAATGTTATAAACTTTTATATAGTTTTCATTTATCGGGTTATAAGCATTCGAATTTCAATATCATGATTAATTATTACAAAATATTTCAACATACTGTTTTTTTTAAATAAATATTTTTTAATCACAACCAGTTGTTTTTTATGCATTGTTATAATTTGAATTTTTATTTTTATTTGTGGTGTTGAGGAGAGTGAATCTCATCACTGTACTATGGTAGGAAAATTATCTAGACCATCCCATAAAAAAATCCTAAGTACACCAATCG
This sequence comes from Aulacorthum solani, assembly GCA_008528875.1. Lineage (NCBI taxonomy): Eukaryota > Metazoa > Arthropoda > Insecta > Hemiptera > Aphididae > Aulacorthum > Aulacorthum solani. Next base: position 19,050 of record PVMI01041341.1, on the reverse strand, counting down.
ATATTGGTTTAGTTATGGTTTTTAAAATTACAGATAAAGGTTCCGGTTCCAGTCAATACTGAAATTTAAAAGTATAATTTTTATTCCAAAGGTAAAAAGTTTAAGGAAGTACAAACTTTATATTATAGAAAATAATAAGATTAAATAATAGCGGTCTTAATGAGTTAAATAAAGTTTAGTAAGTTTACTATTTCTTCAAAGACATCCAAAACAAATTTTAAAAACTTGGTATGACACGCGTTGTAAGAAGTTGCAGTAGGTAATAGTACCACCTAGTTTGATACAATCAAATACTTAATTATCTGTATCAAAAGTGATTTAATTTAAACAGTAACCTAGATATTGAAATTGTTTCTTTAAAAATCATACTACTTTTAGTACTTATTTAAGTATTATTAATGAATTACTAATACTTATCCAATTTTTTTTAGTATAAATTAAAATGAAAAAATAATACCAAATATTTTTATTTTTATAAGATACTATTAATAAATTACTATGGATAGGTATATTTATATAACCTATTTTTATATTATATTATTTTCGTACAAAACTATAGTCTACCCGTGTTCTTACACTTTGTCTACCTATTAAAATGTTTTTTTGTCATATTTTCTAGAATCTGTGTAGATTATAGATAAAGAAAATTATAAATTCATATACAAACATTTATAACCAAATTTAATGAACCAATACTATTTATTAAAATGATATTGGAANNTGGAACCAAAAAAAACCGAAAAGTTCTGTATTAACAAATATTGGTACTAGTTCCTGTTTAGATTCCTAAGAAAATCAAATATGGGGTTGGGAAAAGGTCCCGGTTTCAATGTTTCCAAAAAAATCAATTTTAAATACTTGTACTTTTACTATCGGTGCCAAGAACGGATATAAGCAAACAAGGTCACTGTGTATTCATATTTTAACTGTTTCAAGACCGTTATTGGGTTAAAAGTAGAACGAATAAGTTATACTAGTACAACTGCAGTTCTTAACTAATTTATTTGAGTATTTTGATTATTTTTAAGATTGTATTTGTCAAAGTATTTGTCAGTATTTACTATTAATGTATTGTATGCAACAAGTTTGTGAGGTTTATAATATGTATTTGGTAGGATATTTGCTACTTATATTATAACTTTGGTCTTTGGATGTTAGTCAAAGCTCCGATATCATTTAACATTTCGATATGCATTCAAACACTCAACGAAATTGCATAAATATTTTATAGTATATATCAATTAACACTCCGATCTCATACAAATTAATTTGTCAAGTACCTAAGTGGTTTCAAAATAACTATACTGGAAAATCCTAACAGATATATTTGAAATGGAATTGGAACAGGGGCCTACTACAATTCAAATTTATTTAACTGTATAATATAAATATTTATATATAATATATTATTTTTTTAAATATTGTGTCTTCTTCTTTTTTACAGTTACTATACTAGTTGTATAAATCGTAAATAATGTCAACAAAAAAAGTGTTCAGCTATAGTACCTACCTAGTATATATTAAGGATCTCCAAGGTCGTGGTAAATGTCGTATATGATGTTGAATTATTTATTATTATGTAATATACATAAATCGTTTTTAATATTTTATTATTTACATAATTCAAACACATTCAAGAACAAGAAATTATAAAATACTTTAGCCAATCATAGAATCCATTTGGCAGGGTATCTTGAATTTTAGTACAGTCGATGTATGACAACCCCTCACTGTATTTTTCGTGTTTTCAAGGTCGATAATAACTGATAATTGATAATTGATAAAAATAATATTATCTTATGTGCACATAATGTGTTTGAAAATTTAATAATATGCTTATTGTAGTTAAAATAAATTTGTTATCCACAAGTTAAAATTGTATAGAAAAAAATAGTGGAAAAGCAAGTTTACTTGAGTGATAAGTAATGTCTAGTAGGTGTATAACTGTGTATAGCTCATAATCAAGTTAAAAAAGTGTTAAATGAATTGATTCATGACAAATGGTTTCGACATGTGGTGTGTACGTTTTGAGCATTTGTAAGTTCTTGCACCACGAGATTAAAAAAGTGAGCAATCCATTATTTTTTGTATTAATTTTTTTCATAATATTGAATGAGTTTCATTTTAATTTCCTCGACAGCTTAAAGTGATTTAGTGTTTTTTAAATGAATCAAAAATTAATATTGTATCGGTATTGTTATTATTGATAGTATTAGTACTTATTGATACTATTAGTAATAGCTTTAGTAGTGTATTATTGTTTTGTAGTAAAATACTAAATATATATTTGATATGATTAATTATCCTAATCGGTATACTTGAATTCTGGATACTATATTGAATATTTCTATTTTAAAAAGATGGCATGAGTACCTACATTGATACTATGCCAATTGCCTATAGTAGGTACATAAGCTTTTAATACATTTTATACATCGGATATTTGTACTATGAAGTAGATTCTGCTTAAATAATAAGCTTATATATTATAAATACTTTGATTGATGTGCAACTTTCAAGATTAGATAGACAAATATGTTAAACAATTTTAAATATGAAGTTTATCGAATGTTCACTGAATTTAAGTCTTATGATGGTAATTTTAACTAATTTATACTTACAGATTACATAACCATATAATGTTTTAATTCTCAGTGTATTTAAATTATAAACCATATTAGTATAACACCAAATTGCTTAAAACGTGATTATTTTTAATTTTTTTGCAAATAAAGGTATAGAAAAGAAAGAAAGTACAAACATAATTATGATAATTGTACATTAAGTACCAATACAACATAAATCATAATATTATATATACAATTTATTTATTTCAGATTATTATGAATTAGAAAAACAAAATATCTATTACTGTCATATATAGTAATTGTGATGAGTTTTAAAATATCTATAATCCTGTACAGAAAATCGTCTTCTTGCTAATTAATTCACTTTAGCGCACATTTAAAAACACATTTTGAACAATTATTAGTTTTTTTTGTATTAAAGCAATACTAACATAAATTATTATCTATATTTTGACTATCATACAAAAAAATATAGATTAAATGTAAAGATCATAACTTTATAGTTTTAATTTTAAGACCTATGTAAAAGATAGAATTTATAGAACGGCTGGCACTGTTTGAAGATAAATATTAAGCTTCCCCTATATTATATCGACTGTTTCAACGAAAAATATGTCATCTCAATTTCACGAATTTCTTTTTTCAATTTGGTGTATTGCTTTTCTGTACTTCCTGTTTTCTATCATAAATCAATCAAAGGCGTTATATACAATAAGATGCAGTTATTACCGTCTTCGCGAAAACTACAGAATTACCAATTTGATAACAATACGAATTTATATAAGAGAAGTCGGAACCCAGAGAGGAAAACAGGTTTTTTATATTGGGCCTAGTGGAGGAAAAAACAGGCATCGTCGCAATTGATGCAGATACATGTGGGGGAGGGGATTTTCCTCAATTTGAAATCTTTAGCATTAAGTTTTATATTATGTTCTAAAATGGTAAATTACGTCTAAAAATCATTAACATTATTGTCAGAATCAAAAATTTAAATTCTTATAAAGTTATAAACAATACGTTTGTACAATTATATGATAAAAAAAAAACCTACAAATTTCAAGAGAAAATAGTTGAAGTATTATCAGAATATTATTACATCTTTTAATATAGTGCATTAAAAAAAATTTTCAAAAATATAATTTCCTTGGAAATATTACTGTTTTAGTTAAATATACATAATAGTTATAATACCTTAGCTAATAACGAGTTCCTACTAACAACTCAGCATCACAGTGCTGTGATCGCTTCCACAATTAAAAGTTCTTCACGACAGTGGCGTATTTATGGTGGGGGGTTCTCGGGTTCAACCCCCCCACCCAGAACAAAACAAAAAAAGTTACTAAATGTTCAATAAATATTTTATTACGGGGGTTTTCTAATAATTCAACTATGTAGATAGACTGTCTATACTCTATAATATAACTATCTAAAACAATTGGGTTATTTTGGTGTGGAATATCGCTGCGTCATCTTAATTGCAATTTGTGTTACCTAGAATCGATTGACAGATAGGACCTATACGCTTGTCACAGTCAGTGTGTCGAGTGTGCTCGTACTGAATAGTATCTTTTCGTTGCATTATTTTCATTTCGTGTTCTTTTGCTGTCGTTGTCGTTGTTGCTTAATCAGATCTCGTTGAGTATTGTAATATTCACAAGTATGTTTGATATAAATAAATCAAGTTATAATAATATACTATTTTATTTTAATATTTATACTGTAGTCTGTATCTGGATACTTGTGTAACTTAACTGTATGTTTTTTTGTGTTTATTTGCAAAAAAAGGTGTTTCAAAAAATGTCTTCCAAAAAACAATTAAATATACAGTCATTTTTCAAATCTCCTTCATCATTTCAACTCCCCAAGAAAAAATTGAACATTCGTTAAATAATACTGATTCGTTGGTTCATGAATCTGCTGAACATAGTACTTGGTCGGACAATTACAGTACTCGTGATATTTTTAATTATATAAAAAAAGTTTTAGCAGAAAATGAAGTACAAGAAGTATTAAATAAAATCTGGATGCCCAATGAAAATTTTTCTTTTCCTACAAAAGCAGTTATTGTTGGAAAAGAAAAAACACCAAGATTTTTAAAATTTCAATTTAAATGGTTTTCTAGCTATTCTTGGTTAGTATATTCTGCTATTGACAACGGAGCGTACTGTAAATTTTGCATAGCTTTTTCTAAATACTCTTTAGGGATTAACAATCAGTCGGTCATAAAAAATATGATAATTTTAGACATGTCTTAGAGTATTTTAAAAATCACTCAAATCTCGAATATCACAAAAAATGAGTGTTGGATGCAGATAATTTTTTAAACATGGTGAAAAATCCTAGTTTATCGATTGATAAACAAATTGACATTGGAAAAGCCAGAGAAGTAATGAAAAATCGTAAAAATATAGTTTCTATAATCAAAGCAATTATTTTGTGTGACCGTCAAAATTTAGCGATTAGAGGTCATCGAGATTCAGGAAAAATTTTAACATGTTCAGATTCCGAAATAAACAATGAAGGTAATTTCAGAGAAATTTTTCGATACAGGGCTCAAGGTGATAATGATTTGAAATCATATTTAGAACGTCCTGGAACAATCAAATATACTAGTGCTACAAGTCAGAACGCAATTGTTGAAGCGTGCAATAAGGTGTTGCTTGATAAAATAGTTTCAAGGGTTAATGCATCAAAATGCTTTTCTATTTTAACAGACGAAACAGCAGATGTGTCGGGGGTGGAACAAGTGTCTCTATGTGTATGGTATGTTGAAATAAAAATTAATTTTACTAAAATTGTGACATTTTTTTTCAGTTATAAAATTATATCGTTCGTATTCATTCTATATCTTGTTATTCCTTGTTTCAAAGTAAGATGAAATAAATAAGCTTTATTATATGACTTTTTAAAATTTTAAAATCCCCCCAAAAATTATTGAAAATACGCCACTGCGACACGATGATGTTTGAACTGAATCTACTTGTATTTTGCAGTCTTTTATAGGTGGATTGTATAATGTAAGACACGGGTCCAATCTCGGATCGTCCCGATCGAGTGGGTATTGTGCACGTTTCGAGAGCTTCTATTTGCGTATACTATACCGAAATGAATTATGATTATTATTATTATTATTATTATTATTATTATCATCAACATCGTCGTCGTCGCGTTCATTCATCGCGAGTGCAGGACGGCCGGCAGGTAGATATTATTATAGGTAGTCGGTATAAGAATATAATACGGATGGGTAGAAGAAAGCATATAATATATACGAGAAATTTTCCACGCAATAAGTCACGAGGGGGAACGGGCAAAAGAAGTGGCCGCCGCCGCCGACCTTTATTTATTTCTTTTATTACCCACATTCGCAATTCTCTGCTATACCTACCTTGATGGACGGTAAATCGCAGTGTTTGACTTCACCCGGACAATCACTCTGCCGCCGCCGCTGACTTCAAGATGCCTTAAATATCGCACACACGCAGACACATACACACAGACACAGACACAGACACACACACACACACACACAAACAAACACACGTGTCTTGGTTTGATCATTAGCCACACTTAACACGTACGTAAACGCGTCTGTTTGTGTGTGAATGCTCGCGCGAGCTGGCGCATCTGTCGAAAATTGTCGAACGTATTCGTTTATCGTGTGTATTACAATAATAAGTCGGTGTATGCTGCGAATGTGTGTAGGCATCTATTGTGTATACCATTGTGTTATTTATAATCTATACCGTTGTGTATAGCTACGCCGGTATTTGTCGCACTCGAGTGCACCCCCCGACCAGGGCGGGGCGGGCATCAAGGCTCTTCGCGCTAAGAGACGAACCGGTGTGGCGACGCCGACGGCGGTGGTGGTGGACGATAATGCATCTATCGGGGGGGGGGAGAGGGGACGCGTCATTTCACGGCTATTTAACCCCAAACGGCATACCAAACGACTACACCGGACAATATGCCTCCTAGAGGTACAATATACCTACCGTGCCACCGCGGCCAGTAGCCGCTCATCGTTTTTTTGCCAACGACAATATATTATTATTTTATTATTATCGAAGAACGAGCGGAAAAATACGGTATACAGTCTACCTCATTGTATACAATAGAATACAATATATTATATAATCGGTCTTTTTTTCTTTATTATTGGAAAAAAAAACATATATTATATACCCTATTGGGTTTGCACGTGCTGGGTGTTAAAACGAAAAAAAAAATTACTATAAAAAAAATACAAATAATAATAACGCAATTTTTTCACTCTGCGTACCACCCCTTTGGTCTGTAGTTTTTACTTTTTTTGGTACATTACTCGCCTGGGGCATACACGGGCCGTCACCTAATGTTGACAGTTTGGGGATTTTTTTTTTACGAAAAAATTGAAAATACGTGATAAAATCTCAGCAACGTTATCGTTATGCGGTTAAACGAATTAACTCCTTGAAACTTTATACTTTTTAAATATAAATCACATTAGAACCTTAGTATTATATTTTTAAACTAATTAAATATTAATAAATTCATTAAGAATGGACACAGTCTTAACTAATTACCTATATCCTTTTAGTCTAACGTCAGTTACTCACTTTACTACGTCACACATTCAGATGCCAGTGTAAAAACAACGGTAGGCGCACTGGTTAATAGACCTCGAATTTATTAAAGATACTTCCAATTTTATCACACACAACAAATATGTTTTTAAAAATATGATAAAAGGTATGAGGATATTAAGTAATGACTTTTAGAAAGATTGCTTATGAATGATGTATTATAAAAATAAATACTACTTACCCAATAATTCCTGTATCATTATTATTAAACTTATTGTAGGTATACCAACGAGTCAAATACCTCTCAATTTCTATACCTACGAATTCATAACAGAATAATAAATGGGCTTTCTCACCCGATACCATGCTTGGCATCGATAAAATATACAAGCAATGTTTATTGTTGACACAATTAAATTATACACTAATAGACTTTTACCTGCTTGTGATGGTGCCCGACACAGATGTGATTTATGGAGTCAAAATGTTAAAATATTAAAAATCAAAAATTTCAAACGATACGTCAATGTTGTCGAAATCGATCTTATAATAATATTATACTTCAGGTGTTTGTATTGTATATTATTAATATACAATACAAACACCTCACGGCTTACAACACCTGATTCGGCATTTAATGACTGCTTAGTAAATTAACAGTTGTATACAATAATATAGTTGAGAATTCGATAAAGTCGTAAAATACTTAAAATGTCGACCCAAATAGTGTATGTAGTTAGTAGTAGTTAGTGTAGTAAGTAGGTACTTGAGTGTAACTGACTTGAAAACATTTTCAGTCACACTGCAAATTGGTATCACGGCACTACTCAGACGAATAAAATATATAATATACAAGTCTAATTTTGAATACCTACTCGAATATTAATATATATATATATATCCATTCAGCATAATATCTATAGGTTACAAT
>PVMI01041341.1:0-10906 GCA_008528875.1 Aulacorthum solani | reverse complement strand
TTTTTTAGTTTTTACCTTACACCAATAAATGTATTATGTTAACAAAATAAAATACGTTAGTAATTCACAAGCTTAAATGAATGTATGAATATGCATATTGTAAAGAAAATTATGGTAGGCTGCTATATGATTTTTTTTTTTTGTAAAGTCTTGTGAAACGATTTACATAATTCAACAGTCAACACAAAACACTAATATGATCTTAAAAACGTATCTGTCTTCTACGTGGATTAAAATTAAGAATAATGATGCCATTATAACTTGGTTGAATAGCAATAATATAACAAAAGATCTTCCGATTCATTATTTGTCCCTGACCTTATAATGTTGGCATATGCCAGCAATATATTGTTTTATTGTTATCTGCCCAAAGTGTGTACGTTTAATCTAATGAAAACAGAACCTCTACACTGTAATATTTCATACCTACCTATTTCTACTTTATTTTAACTTAAATTTCAAAAATAATTTATAGGTTTGTAAAATAATAGTAACAACATGTAATAATCAATAGTTGAAGATTAACTTTTTCACTTTACTGGAGATGAACTCAAATAAATATAAATAAATAATATACATATAATAAATCATTTTATGTGGAAAAAATATTGTTTTAGCATAACAATTGATGAATTGATATAAAAAAAAATTAAAACTTACTAAAATATAAACATAAAGGAAAGCGAGATAATACAATTGATATTATATTAAACAATTATTAACGGTAATAGCTCTAATGATTTAAACTATTGCAATCTTGAAAACGATTATAATATTTTAAATGAAGTGAGGATAGTTGTAATTAACTGAGAGCCGATTTTGATCGAATTAGTAATTAAATACAACTGGTATTAATACAAAGACATCTGGACCTAACCTCGATATAATATATATATTTTTTTTTAGTTTATTATATTGCATTATTGCTATACAGTATTATAGTAGAGTGTGTACCAAGTAGAGAGCTTAGAAAAATTTAGGACCTCAAATTTGTTTTTTCCTGGAAATATTAAGTAATTTTTTTAGGTATAAATGCATGATTATTTTGAAGACATTTTGTCTTCAAACTACTAATTACTAAACAAAATAACTTATATTTTGCTCTTAATAAAAACAGAATATAATAGTACATTCATAAAAAATGTATTTACATAATGTTTTTTTTATAGTTTTTTTAATCTAATAAATCACTTTTTTTAAGAGTGTCGATAATGTCATAAACATCATTACATTCATCGCCCCACTCGTAATTTAAAATATTATAGTTTTAAGGTTACTACAAATTTAAAATGCATGCTTCAGAATCTAATCGAAAAAACTTAAATTATTAAACATGATTTCAATTTTAAACATTGCAACTTTTATCAGGTCCAACAAATAACAATATAAACTTTTTAATTGGGGATTTTTGAGATTTCCAATCTCATTTTACATCTGTGAATAATTAAAACAGAACGTATTAATATTTCAAACTACCTACATACGGATTAACAAAATATATACATTAAAAATGCATACTGAATAATATGTAAAAGACAATTTATTTTACGAATTCAATATGAGTATTGTTAATAAATATATCTTTTATTAGTTTTCTATATTTTCGAATTCTTACATGCTTCAGTGAATACAGTAAATACTTAAATCCCAACAAATGTTTTGTTAAATTGTTAAAAAAAATACCTGAAGTGCCTTGGTATTTTTAAGATTGATGAGTTTGTAACCATTATATTGTTGTAGAAGTAGCTATAGATATTATTATAATGATTTCTCCAGAGTGCGTGCCAACGGTCGTCCCCGCACTTATGAATTCTCCTCATTGAGGGTGTCCTTTACAATATCACATTATCAGCAATACATACAGAGGGGTAATGTAAAAAAAAAAATTGACAAAAAAATCATCGGACCGTGTTAATGATTGTCGTTAACAAGATTGTGGTAATGTACCGAGCAGCTGTACGGAGAGTGGGCGGATCCGATATTCAATCGATCACCGACATTAGCCATTCTGAAAAATTGCCATCGAATTCGGTTGGATTTATAATAATACAGGGTTTTTTTTTTATTATTATTATTATTGTATTTTGACTTGCCAGTCTCCAAGTACCTATATGGAATACAATATAGCCGGCTCATTCATAAGACTACCAGTGGACCGTGAACCGTGATAAACACGTGTATATCGTGATGCACCGTGTAGTGTGTGAGCGCGCGTGTGTGTGTACGTGCGAGTTGCAGTCACACTGATCCTTATGGCATTTTACCGTGTTAAATTGACGAATCGCTAAGGGTCTTACTGTTCTTAATTTTTATTATTGACGTTCTGCATGCCTTTAAAATATGCCTATACATCTCCGGTGGTCTTTTATAAGTTTTCTTGAACTATTGGATTCGCAAATGGTCCTAAAGTTATTATACGTCCGCCCAAACGATGTATACCTAAACTACATTTTTGGGTAGATTGTCTGGCGTTATTGGAACGACAGTAAACTTACAAGCAAATTTCAACAACAAATTAATTTTGTTACTTTCGAAATATCCTTGTAAATTTTAAACTTTTAACTTCATCTTATGAAATGGACATTTTGTTTGTATATATCAAAATTAATTGTAACTTTCAAACTAACAGTATATAATATAAAATGTAGATAGGTACATCTATAAAATAAAAACGTAAGCAACTTGAAACAATGCAAGATTTTTTTAAACTTTTCATTGTCTGTATTTGATTATAAGTATAATATGACAGATAATAAAATTGTAATTCCTATTGTTTTGTCCATTAACAAAACCTTTATGCACAGTGTTAAAATGCATTAAATAGAACACTTCCAAATAAGACGTTTTACCTCCCCTAATTAAACTTAAATATTTAATAACACATTAGATATAGTTAACAGTAAATACTTTTAATTTAGGAATAATAAATAAATATGTTAATTTTATTAAAAAAAAAAACAAATTAAAAATGGATAATACCAATATACCATTAACAAATAACTAAGTATTGAAAATTTTAATTTTATTTGAAATTATTTCCTGATTTAATGTTAGTTATAAGTTATAACAAGATAATTATAACATATATATATGTATAAATTATTTTATTCTATTTAATCGTAACTGTGATGTTTAGTATGCACAAAATGTGTGTTTTGAAAAAATGAAATTTTTTTGTGATTAATCTTCTGAATTTTGATGTTTTTTTAGAAATTTTAAATGAACTTCAAAAATAAATTTTGTCAACATAAAAAATTATTAATTATTAAATTTTGGTTTTATATTTTTTGATTAATATGAAATTATTTGGTACAGGTATACTTAAGGATTTCTCGGATATGTATCATAATTCTCACGATCTTATCTATAGTGGTATTTAGCTATTGGTGCATAGATATATGCACTAATATAGACTATATGATAAAAACTATCGATTCAGATCTTAAAGATCCGCACTATTGATATAATTTATTTATCAAATATTTATGGACTTATGGTTAAGATTTATAATGAAATACATTTTTTTTTACATTTAATTTTTTCGTGTATACTGATATTTTTTGTTCATATTATTTTAACTTTTTTGTGCATTCGCTTATACATATTCAAGCATTTTTAGTGCATATAAATCCTTGTTCTACTTATCATTCTTATCAGCTATATATTATTGTAATTTACAGTGCATTTATAATTAAATTTTTATCTTATTAAGTATATTATTACCATCTTAAAAGTAAAGTTAAAAATAAGAATATTGAAGGCAATAAATATGCAGAAAATGTTTATTGAATTATGTAAACTGTAGTTTTCTAGTTTAGGACAAACGACGTGTGGATATTATGACGTACAAACGTTATTGTTTTTATCCATTATTTTAAACAAACAGTATGTGGAATAGTATTTGTCCAATAAACGTCTTCAGCAGTTCATAATTGTGTCAATATTGTGTGTGAAGATTACCGTGAAGTTTCCCTTATCTAAAAAGCAACGTTGCATCTGGCTATATCATGCGATTAACGAACACGATCGATGTTAAAGAAGCATAAAAGGGCATACAATGAACACAGTGTCAATACTACCTACTGTGTTTTATCGACTAGAAACACTAAAATGTGTAATCATAATATTTTCCATTGCGAGTGGATTTTAAATGGAACATGCATTTTTTTCATTACTCGCGCATCGTATAGTTTTTGAAGCAACTTCTATTGTCTGATTTATATTCAATTTAAAAATTCTTATGGTATTTTTTTTTATTTAAAAATTTTACCGGTTTCAACTGCTAAGGTTATTAGCCAACAATTGTTATGTTATAGTCAGATGATATAGGTACATAATATATTTTTGAATTTTCATAATAATTTATCATATCAGTGAAAAATGTAGTTTCATTTCAGTTATGTAATTTATGTATAACTGATATAACAATGTAATGTTATGAATAAACAAACTTTTTTCTTGTACCTGTACTAATACTTCATCGTCCTACATAACAAAAACGAACTTATTCTTAATGTCAATATTAATACCACGATGTAAACTCTTACATCGAAATTAAATTTTTCAAATTCATGAATAAGAATTGGTTTATTATAGAAGATAGGTAGGTAAAATATAGATTTTTGGTATTTATCTATATGATTTAATTCATATAAAGCACATACAAATATTTAAAGAACAATTATTTAGTCTACAATCAGATGAATGAATTGAAATAACTAGTGGGTGGTTGGTACAACAAATAAAATCAAAATAAAAATTATATTTTTGGTGGAATTGTTGTATTTGAGTAGGTGTTCCACGTTTAAGAGTTTCTTCCCTCGAATACAACACTGTTATTATAATAGTTAACTCGTTTTAAATGATTAAACCTTTAGAAATGTAAATAGTTTGATTAAAACATATTATTGTACTAGAGTAAAATAACTAGTAATATACTAATACAGTAATACCGAATTAGGTAATTACTAAGTTATTCAAATATCTAATAATTATAGGGGTAGAGCTCACCATTAAATGCATAATAACGGAATGTTTAACGTACGTAGACTCAAGAATGAAATACCACATACCTACCATATACCAGTTAATTGAAGCCCTACAACCTGATCTTCAATTAGACACAAACTTCCTATATGAAATCAATTTATATAACCTAATTCAAAACTAAATTAAATGTATACTAAGAACTAATAGCCTAGTAATCTATGTTTTTTTGTTCAATAAAAATAAATAATTATAATTTATTGAGTATAATTTTGAAACAATTAACATTTTATATCATATTGATACTTCATATTTTTACGATAGTTATATAAATGGTATCGTGGTATAAAATTGAAATTCAAATGATTGAAAAAGTATGAAAATATTTTAAATTGTACATTATGTTGTTGGTTACTTTTAAATCAAAGTTTATAAAATTTTAATAATTTAAAATGTGTTCTTAGTTCATTTCCACCAAGTGGATTTTTTTTTTAATTTGCAGGAAGAAGTCTCATAAAAATGTAATCAAAATAGGTTTTAATCTAAATATACTAAATATTTTTCAAGACTACAATAATAAATACAAATTCATTCAACTTGGGATTAATTCCAAGAAAATGAAAAAATTCAATACCATTCTAAAAAAAAAAACATTTAATTTTACGATGACCGTCTGACTCTTAACAGTATTACTTTTTTATGTTTGCGTACTTTATAATGTATATTATTTTGTTATGTACCTCATGCGCATAAAATAAACTGTATTTAATATTTTAAAATACAAACTTTATTAATATCCAGAGGCGGAGAACAATTTGGTGTTAACTATATAAGTTATAATATTATATTATCCCAAGATAAATAGTACTCATTTAATTATTGTTTGTAATAGCTTGTGGTATTGTTATATACACAAAATACATCACCAAAAGTCTATTAAAACTGCAGAATTTTTTACTTATATTTAGTAAAAAAAAATATATATATTTTATGATTTATGATGCTACATCCTTAACAAATATAGAACAGGAATTTTCATTGTGATATTCATGCAATTGTTATGATACGAAGCGAGGGATTATTTTTAAATCGAATTCTCTAAATTGGAGTCGTGTACGTTATACTACATACAATTTCTAGCAATATTCGAGGATAGTGATGCGTTACACGATAATCAATGATTCATTATAGAGATAAGCTTAAATGATTGTTCATTATTTACGTCCCTAGGTGCAATTCATACCTAATGGTATGAATAGCTCTAAATATTTGTAATAATTATTGTGATTGTACAATTTAGTAAAATAATATCATCTATTGTTATTGACGTATTTAAATATTGACATTCAAATGCCAACTGAATTTCGGCAATTTAAGCACATACCACCACTAAACATATATTTCATACTAAGCAAAATAAAAACAAAATCGAGATTTTCATAACGAGTATCCTAGTTATATATTTTCTATCTATTATAATACCTTCTGTACATTCAAAATCTTTTTTTGAACTGACGACTAACTGATATTTGTATATTAAAAAAAATTAAAATATATATTAATATGAAATTCAGTTTAATATTTGATTCTGTTAATAATAACATAAAGGGCTACTTTAAAATAGTAACTTAATTCTAAGATTTGATATTCATTTCATATCAAAAAAATCTAAAAGCTTTGATCGGATATCATTAAATATTCTTTCAAACTAAATCTAAATTTAATGATGAATACCTGGAATTAAATATTACGATACTACTAAAGAAGCATATATTCTGTGTTTGTATAAATAATTAATAAATAACTTATTAAAAATCAAAAAGTACATATTTTAATAACGATTCCGTTATAAAATTGACTGCATTAATTGTTTACAGAATTTAAAAAGTATGTAAAAATTGACCAACCAAATGTAAGTGTTTGAAAATTAAGGTGAATAATATTTATTATTCTCTATATAACATTATGTACCAACACATACCTGTATGGTAGTTAATTGTTTTTTATACATATAATTATTTCAATTTGTATTATTCAACAACTAAACTTATTAGAATTGTTTTAAACTATTTACACAAAGCAATATGAGCTCTGCCAATTTTGGTTGTTGCCTACTATTATTATTAGGGATGGGCCGATATCACTTTTAACCGATAAAACGATATGTTATGGAAATTTAAAACCGATAATCGATATATTCAAAACTGAATTTTTATCCATAAGCATGAACCAAGATTATAAGGCACCCGATAATACTTAATGATAACCGATAATACTTACCAATAAGTACTAAGTAGTAAATAGTAATACTGTATAGTAATATTATTATTATTTATTTATTATAATTAATTATTATGTATTATATTATGATGAATAAATTAAATCTTTTCTTCTTATTAGCGTTAACTTTCTAGAACTCATTTTTATGCTCAAGCATAAGATGCAACTTTAAGTTTTGAGGTGTAAAAGTCCAAGAATTACGTCCACCCCTAGATATTTTCTTGTTGCAAATAGAACATTGTAAATTAAATACATCATCATAAAAAATTTCCATATTACAGAAGTCATGATGATGATAAGCTTGATAATTTAATATTTAGTCTAAGTTTTAATACTTCACACTTAACAGTTAACATGAATACAATATGATAATAAATGATATTAAACAAGCTTATAAGTCACGCAGATTTTCTGGTGACAACTAACAAATTGCACAGCAACCTGCAGCTATTCCTACATAAAATGATAACATCAATATGGTTGTAAATACGTTTAGTGTTTACAGTTATACCACGCACAGAGCTGATAATATTATATTTTACATATAATGATAAATTAAATTGTTTTTTTTTATATCGGTTTAAAAAAAAAAACCGATACCGATAAAACCGATATTGCTAATATCGGCCGATAATCGATATCGGTTTGCATATCGGCCCAGCCCTAGTAATTATTTTAGTAATTATAAATTCGAAGTATTTTGAACTTCTATCCTTCTCCAACTTTTGTTTCTTCATGAACATTTTTGTTTACTGCCTAATTTGTTATAGTATATAATATTTTATTTTACGTAATATTGTATGGTTTCATGTATTTTTACATAATATGAATATTATATGTATGTATATATACGCAAGAACCTATTGATTTATCGCAAACATTTTCGTAATTAACTAATTATACAGATAGGTCACAAGACAATTATTTAAATTAAACCAAACTAAGCAAATATATTTTAGGAAAATTATACAGTAGAAATCGTTAAGTACTAAAGTACGTCATCGGTTAACAATCACAAAATCTTAAGTCCCAGATAATTTTCTTATGCTTATTTGTGTTGTTTTTTATAACCTATTGGTCAATGTTTCCGAGCTACTAGCTCCCTTCGATGTGACATAAGGCAATTCTACAGTTATTAATTTATTTTTTATGTATTCACCCCTCTCATTTAATAATAATCTTTTGCTATTTAAATTTTACATATCGAAGCCAATATGATGCGTAGTTACCCGCATAGTCTCAAATAACACATAGTCAGTTCTTATTTAAACAAAAGATTTTTAAATACTATTGTGGCCGAGGTATACGATATATTCATCGAAAATTTTGTTAAGAAGGTGAAAGAAGATTGCAACCATTTATTTTTGACGGCTCTAGACATCATGAATAGCTGTCAATGGACGAGATTTTGGGATCAAAATGTGTGTCCAGTTTCCTGGTCTATAGATTAATGTCACTCGTACTATGAAAAATTTTGTGCAAGTCTGACATGGGATATATACTTGAATGAACTTTCATCTAAATTCTAAACCCAAAAGAACAAAATGGGAGTGATTATGTACTTCTCAAAAATTGAATGTTCAAAATTAAATGGCACTCTACAAGACGGTTGTAAAGAATTTATTTGTTCATCTAAGCCTTATAAATATTAAATGAATAGAAAAAACTTTTTGCTCAATACACATTACCATTTTCCCAAATAGTTTCTGCTTCAGAATAATATAATATTTATACTATTCATGTATATGAAATGAAAAAGTTAGACATTTTAAAAATTCACTAAAAAAATTTAGTAAACTAATAATAAGTAAGGAAAAATAATATAGTAGGCATATATATTTCAAATTATATTAACAAGTATATTGTTTTAGAAACAAACCATTGAATTAGGATTTTAAAACGTAAAACAATTTCGGAGCTATGCGCCTCTGCCGGCAGTGTAGAGTGAGATGTTATACATGTATAGAATCGAATAGTGTAATGGTATAGGTGAGAGAAGAACAGACTCGCTGAAACACAAACACTATAAAAACATATATATTATATATATATATATATACGTTTTAATAATAAATGGTATATATGTATAAATTGTATACCACTCGCCGTTCTGACACTCGAGAGTCCCATTGAGAAATGTGGTGGCGTCGTCGGCGACTGTGGTATTCAATTGGCGGCCATTCATCGCGGCGAAAGACGTACGCGAAAATGACTTAACAACACTTTTGTGCGGACGGACGGATGGAAACCGCAGCCGCCACCGCCAAAACTGGAACAGATGGATTTGATTTGATTTTTTTTTCGCACCTCCGACGTGTACCCGGGTTGAAAAGATATAAATGTATATATGTAACAAAAAAATATCGCTTCCATTCGTACGTACGTCATCGCCGCACAGTCGTATTACACGCACAGCTACATTATATTATTATATTATTATATTTTATCAATGCGTGCGTTACATACAAACGAGTGCCGACGCCGCCAACGGTAGCGTTATACCTGCTATTATATATACACACACAGATATATATATATCGAAATATGTGTACTTACATTGTACATAAAAATGTGTGTGTGTGTGTGTGTGTGTGTGTATCGTTTAAAGGGGCGCTAAATACCTGACACCCAGTGTGTACAGTGTACACTCGTGGCGGCTGTGCGGTGAATGTCAAAGGCACTCGAATGGCGGCCGAGCCGTGACGATCGACCGATTGAGGTTCCTATTATGATAACACTATAATACCCATGTATTATTGTATAATATGTACGAGGTATGTATTTCATAATATCGTTTGAGGTATGGAAGGGGCACCAAGAAAATAATTTGTCCGTGGGTTTGGCTGCCGTCGCTCGTTTGGTCGTCAAAAATATTTTTTTATGGTTTTTCGCCGCTTTTTTTAGAGGGATTATCATCGAATATTTTTGAATAATTTACAAGCGTAAAGAGTTCGAATGCGTGCAATACTGGTTTTCTACTTTGTGAAAACAACGACAAAATATAATTAAAAATACAATGCAATTGCTTTAAGATCGTTAACGATTTGATATAATATTTATCTATTTAATATGTTAAAGACGACAAAGAAAACGTATAAGGATTAACTCGATTAGGGGCTATAAAAGCACAATAATAATATTATGTATTATGTGTTCAGGAGCGTTAATGACTGTTTTTAAAATGCCAACCTTTGCATGACTGACACCCAGAATCGGCACGAGTATAAAACTGGTTAGTGAGCCTTTACCTCATCCCACCTTTCACGCATGTCATAGTGTCGCCTTTGATGTACATCGTGGTGCAGGCCTCGGAGTATGCCGCCATGCAAGTGTTTTCGATCTTTCTGTTGAGGAATTTTTGGTAACCACCAAATATAGTTGAAATCGAAATAAAAATTAGAGAACCAGAAATTAGAATTACCTAGGGGCCACTGGTAGGAGGTGGTTCTGGTTGTAATACTGTTCTTCAATTGTACTGAAATTTAAAAGTTTTATGCTAAAATATACTAAAAGCTACAAAATTAATTATTAAATATTAAATACAAATAATTAAGATATTTTTTATACACTAATTAAAACATTAAAACATTATTGACATCTGCATGAATAATTGGGGTGCAAATTTACTAGTCATAAATTC
>PVMI01041311.1:0-11741 GCA_008528875.1 Aulacorthum solani | reverse complement strand
TATAAGGTATATGGTACATAAAGGTGCCGGGCTGTTGGCAGAATATCAATACATATACATTATAGCGTGCATTGTCGCGCCTTTATTCGAACGAATCGACAGCTTCTTTTTCGCGTACTGTGAAAAATCGATTGCCATCCTTATATGTTATAATAATGTCCTACATAGTATCTTGTGCTGCACTGTCTTCGTGAAATGGGATAAAACTCTCTATGATATCATCACATACATATTGTATATAATGATAATAAAATATAATAAATAGATATCGTCTCCAAAAAATTAAAGTAAATTCGTGATTTTTTTGAGAACCAATGGCATTCCATCGAATTTGGGAAACGCCAAGACTGGTGACATCAAAAAAAAAGCGAGAAGTGTTATATAGTGTTTGCAAATCACAGCCATGGAAACGAACCACAACAACAAACGATTAATTTCCGTTCGAAAACGGTTGGCCGGAGGTCCGTTCGATATACAGAGTTGCCATATCACGATAACATTATTCCGTAATATTATTGTAAACCACTAAAAACGAAAAAATAGTTAATTATTCACCGACAAACGTGTACACCAACCTATACCGGCATAGGCATAAATAAATGGTAGGTATACATTGAAAACGTTGATTTGTCCAAATATTCATTGTAGCGAGATCTTCTCGTAGTCGGTTGGGGTGANNAGGTCTCCGAAAAATATGAACTTAAGTTATTATTGAAGAATCGTAAATAAAAAGCCGAGATAGGGCGTTTTAGCTGGCGATGAACCAAACAATCAACTAATGCACATCGGCGAGCTTGTACTTTGTTGTAAGAATGGACACAAAATCAAAGCACACAACAAAATAATAAATTATACAATTCGGAACTTGCAGACGTCGTGAAGCGTTTACAGCTTGGGAGCTGGTCCACGAGCACAGGATCGCGACGGGTCGTCGGTAGAGACTGAAAATTAGTACTATGAGCACTATGGGTATCACTTTTACTATCAACTGTCGCTGTCATCACTCATTACTACAATACCTAACCTATGGTGTTTTATATTGTTTTAATTTGTTCACTGGCAAAGTCGGGTTAAACAACTGAAGTATCGACACGATATTTTTCCTCTGCAAGGAAAATTCAGAAATAGCAGGTTTTGTTTGTACTGTTTTTTTGCATTTTTATGACGATAAAAAATCGTTTTCGCAAAATTGGTTGCAGTTAGAAAAAGAAAGTTTTATCCAGCCCAAACATATATCTTATGTTCAACATAGTCTTTGAAATTTTCCGAAAATCGGATACTTACTTATACATTTTTGACAAAATGTTTTTGTTGAGGTTCTTTCGAATGATTGCCAGCTTTACCGCTGAGTGCTGATTACATGTAACTTTACAATTTACGGCTGTGAATATGTAAACATATGCACTAATTATAACTTACTGCAAAACATAGTTTCATTAACAAAAAGTTTGAATCAGGAACTTACCAATGAATTCAATTTTTCAATTTTAAATTTATTTGGGCTGTTTTCTTTTTTATTATCTATTTCCATCAATTAGGACTTTATACACACATTTTATTAATTTATTATTTTAATTTCTTGTTTTATGAATATTTTAAACACCATTTTTTACACTCGATGCATTTGGATTATTGTTAGATTATGATTCCGAAGTAACTTTATCTACTTATAGTGCAGTTCATATGGTCCGTTACCATAGTACCGACAAAGTATTTGTTTTATTGGTACATTTTTCGGGATTTTATATGCATTGTTTTAGGCATTTTTAATGCATTATATTGACAGCTCCAAGTAATATCAATTTTTTTTCAGAAAATGAATCATTAAAAAAGTACTCGTAATGTTTCCGTGTCTGCCGGTCACGACGGACGCTTGATTATTTATTTATCGACGAAAACACCGCTCGTTTTAGTGGAACAATATACCCTGTACCCCCGTTTTTGACCTTCTGACCCTGCAGAGTACCAGACCCGGCTGGTTTCGTCCCTCGCTCATGACACACTGGGCTCGTTATCGTCGTCGGTGGGTGGTGGGTCGGCGAGGGGTGGGTCTCGGTCGGGGTCACACGCGAAAACACTGCGGCACATTTCCTCTCGAGCAACCCATCACGCACGCAGCTCATCCGTTTTGCCTATATATTATAATATATAGGTACACGATATTATTACAATATAATATCATCGTCACAATATTATGTAGAGGTACACTGTGTACCGATGGCACTATTTTGGTAACAACAACAACGATAAAAATAGTTATAATAATTATCCGATATCGTATTATTATATCCTCGTTGTCATTATAACATTGTTGTTGCCGAAAAACTCTAGTCCCGTGCTTTGTGGCGGCGGCGACGACCCCCTCGCACAGCACCGCAGTTGAGCGTATTATAATAATAATATTATTAATATAATGATACAGTCGATCGACTGTCCGACAAGTCATCGTGTCAGCTGCACGTGTTTCGAGTGATATCATATACGTGTAGGCACCAGGACCTACACACACATATTGTACGGTATCGCGACTTATAATATACAAAATGGCGTGTATAAATATATAATATACTATGAAATCTGACTCCGCAGTGGCGTGACACGGACATAAGTGATTATCGGTTCTTATCTTCGACAAATCGTTCGTTGCGTACACGAGACGACTCGATTATGCTTATAACGTGTATACACATGTCACATGTACATATGTAGGTCCTTCGAAACGTCAGAAGAGCGAAAAAAATACACATACGTAAGTATAAATTAATACATTAATAATAATAATAATAATAATAATATTTCGTCGGTAATTTCAAGAATGTGGTGAGGGACGGACGGGCGCATTGTTCGGATGACATTCCGGCGGCGGACATTGGAAGTATATATAATATACATATGGTTAAAAGAACAGGATGCGACCGAAGTCTTTTCACATATTATATTTACCACCTATATAATTAATAATTATAGGAACTTTGCATAGTCTTACACAATATTATACTCTCAAACAATTTTTTTATATTTTACAAATCACTTGGACAAATTTTAAATTTTAAACAAAAAAAAAATGACATAACATCCGGCTCAGATACAACCAATAGTTTCTTACATAATATCATTCTATGGAGGAACTTATTATTACTACAAAACATTTTAAGAAAATTGAAGTTACTTTGAATTCTTCACTCAAATACATTTTTAATATGGAATCTTTCATCTTCATAAATTACTTACAGTTTTTATAATGATTTCAATATTCTAAACTTGAATCATTTTTATTTGAAAAATATAATATATTTAATGTATACTGTGAAAGACGACATCGAGGCTCCGAATCTTAAGCACGCTGTATTGGTCTCAAATCTAATTCCAATGTTATATAGATAGTAAATAAAATGAGAACCGTTTTTAGGCAACATACACAAACATAGCTCCAAATGGCAAGTACGCATTTATACAATTAAAGCGTAACTTAAATTCAGATAATTTCAATAATTTTAAATTTTACAAAAAATATACCTATTTTCAAAGTATAAATCATTTAACACGCGATTAGCGTTTCATTAATTCTCGGACTATGATTTTGTTTCTACATTCACTTAGTCAAGATATCTGATTTAATCAGTATAGCCTATATAGTTTAAAATCTCTCTCTTCCAGCTCAGCCATTTTGGCTTTGGGGGGGGGGATACATATTATTATCATTCTTTATTGTGTATATTATAATATAATATTATCTAAATTTTAAATTGTAATCGATGGGAAAATAAATATATTATTATTATTACGACTGTCAACAATAATCGTAGTCGATCGTCGTTCGACTAGAAACCGAATTGTCCGACACGCAGACGGCGACGAAAAGCAGACGAGACTTGTGGAGACCTAGACGAGGGTTAACCGAATAGCCGCGATCCGTTAGAATTAGCTGCTGGGTAGGCACGGGCCACTGCAGGTCTATGATTCATTATAATATTATCTCACAACGTTGTATAACAATATTAAAATTGATTGCGAAAATTAGTTACAAAGCATTAATCTCCAAACCCCAACTGTTATTTTAGTACCTAATACCTATCATACACGTTTATTGACTATGCAAAAAGAATCATCTGCCTTATAATATTTGCAGCCAAAAACGGTGTTTCTCATTTGAAAAAAAAAGTTTGTACCTCCACAGAGCACAAAACCCACGATAAAGGTAGAAAAAAATTACAAATATTATTGTATTATTTTCTTCATAGTAACAGTAGGTAGGTATACCTAAAAAATTGAAAAATCAAAATTTCAATCAAATACTCTTTGTCAAAGGATAAAAACAGGGTGTTCGTGTTTAGTGAATCACTCTGTTTTTAAAAAAATATTCTCATAATAAATACCTAGTCATATCCGGAAGTGCCTATAATATTAAGAAGGTATAGGTATATGTACCTATCGAGTCTCAATAACTCGATTCTTGGGTGGAATAATAAAAACAGGTTCGCCTTAAGTGTTTTCCGAGTAGTATACCTCAAACACAACTTGAAAACACTTTGAGGGGACGAGGCAAAAATTCGACTTATCGAGACTCGTTTAATTTGTCGGTATGTGGTTTTGCAGAAAACCGTATCGAGTTATTAAGTGTCCAACACGCCTCATGGCAACAACTGCAGCCAGCTTATCCTACTGCACAAATCGACTTATACAGCACGTGTACATGTATACTAGTCTTAATGCATTATTAACCCACCTATCATCAACTAGGAACGAATTCAAGGGCATTGGAGTGCATCAAATAACGCGGCTGGCCGTCATTTTCGTAGACTCGCTGGATATTAAGTAGGTACATACGCAAACGGCGGGTAGGTACATAATATAATTATAAATTATAAAGTAAGTAAGTATCACTTAGGTGATACATTATATGCGGCTACATCGTGTTTTCGAAATATTACATTGTTGTTGTTGTTTTTGTTGTTGTACTAAAAACTACAAAAACACAAATCGAGCGATGCAAGCCGCCGTCTTTCTGCAGTGTGCTATATGACATCACAAGTCTCGTATAATATTATGATATCGTGCACCAACGGTAAGCGGTAGTGTAAATAGTGGTACGTTGGTATATGTTTAACCCTTTAACCCGTTACCGTTTTCCCGGTTTGCGGTTGAAAGAGGAAAAAGATAATATACCTATACGATATTACGCTACAGCTCCTCACAACTACACCGCTTTGATGAATAATAAATTAATATTATTATATGACGCGCAATTTTTCTTTTTTAGGTACATCGGGCACAGGTCCAGATTGAAGACGCGAAGACTATTTGGATATTGTTTTCAGATAATATTATATTAGGTGCATATTATTATTTATACTGACAATCGCTCAACAAACACACGTCTTGTCTTGTCTGTAGAAACCATTTTAAAATAATAATAATAATAATAATTGGATTTCTTTTTAAATAAAACAATATAACTAAAATATATCGATTAATAACTTAATAACAAAGTAAGTGTTTTGGGGGAAATTCAAATTGAAATAAAAGAATTTTTAAACGTATATATTTAAAAACATGATAATATGAAACACAATCGGGACTAATTTTTCCACTAGGACTGGGATTTTATTTATTCATTTATTATGAATATAATAACAATCTTGTCTGTGAAACAACGGAACAATTTGCACTACATCAATTTAATGTTGCAAACGCAGACTGCACATTTATAATAGTATAATAAAGTAAGAACCCAAGTAACCTACGACGGACAAATTATTATAATCGGATGTACATAGTATCTTGACAATATTAGGGAAGTGCCACGTGTGTGCAAGTTACATCCGAAGTCCTTGGAACCACGAGTGTATAATAAATAACTAGAGTAGGGTACTTCCAGAATATGCATATTTGTATTGTGCAACCGCAAAAAGAGGCCAGCAAGAAACAAATTTGTTTCGCTCTACAGCAAAGGTATTTCTATAATTGTGTGTTGTATATCTAGGTATTTATTTACTTTTTGAGACGTATTTTTGTTGATTTTTTTAATATTCAGGAATATTTATTTTTTGGGGATATTTTTATTTTGTACACATTTTCTTTTAAATAACTTTGTTATAATAAAACTACAATCATTTCAATTTTGAACGTTTGAAAGCTTCCAATGGTGGCGGGTTAATTGAGTATTTGAGTATACACGCTTACCGACTCCTGTATTAATTATTTTTATTATTGACTAATTACGCGGCTGGAAAACAAGTGTTTCAGTGCATACTTTAGTGTTTTTGAATGCAAAAATGCAACAGTGCAGGAGTACAACGATGGCAGTAAAAAAAGCACAAGCTTGGGCCACAGATTGGAGACCCCTATACAATATTATTATTATAATAAACTAAAAAAATAATACAAAAAATAAGTGAGGATGATATTATACGAACCGATTATTGTGGCGAATGGCATATTATAAAGACAATGTTTATTGTAATTATTTATTTTATATTTTATGATTAAAAAAAAGTTAAAAAACATTTTAACCTGCCTATGTTGAAACGAAATACATAATATTTGACCTTACCAGCATAATATGAAGAGAGTACAAAATCTGTATAAAATTGGAAGGGAAATTGATGCATTTCGCCCAAGTGGCGTACCTAACCATATTAAACCTATATAATACTGGTTACACCGAGTTTTCGAATAAAAAATAATACGTCTCTCGATCAAATGGGCAACGGAGTGTTTTCGGTCTGGAGGGTTTCCAACGCCACTGCTGTTGTCGACATATACATCGTTTTATAATAATATATAAAATAAAAAAATAATATCTGATGTAACGATCGCGCCGCCTGCCTGGTGACGAGATTACAAAAACTTGATACAAAGTACGCGTATAGAAAACTACCTATAACGTGTGGGCAAGTATAAAACATAATAGTATTATCACAAGTACCTACCTATCTTTAAGTATTTTTTTGTCTGCCCTACAACGCCGTACCGAATAGATGTCGGGCGTAAAACCGAATAGGTACACGGTTTATACAATTAGGTAACTTGATCAGTGATCTGGACCAGTAAACACCATAAGAAAAAGTAAAAATGATACCCGTGCAGTATACAAAAACAACAAGACAAAACAGTAGATATAGGTACATGGAATACGTCGAGACCGAGAGGTATGCCCAAACAAGTGACACGAAGCGCGTTGTTTACACACATATTTGTATAATATTTGGTACAAAATGCTTCATTTATTTGAATCAAAATCGTTCTCATCGAAACCGATTATAATTTAAAAAGATAATACAGTGATAGAAAATTCAAATTCAAACATTGGTTAGGTTAGATGTCCAGCCCGCTGACTCGTGGCATCAACATTTTATACTACTGTAGGCCCGACGAAAAATGAATTATAGGTATTGGGCACCACTGCGTGGTACTTATATTCGCGGCTGTAATTGAAAAAAATTATAGGGGTCTGACATTTTCTGAATATGGATAAAGGACACTCTTACTCTTACTCTTAACTCCTTATGCTNNTTCACAAATTTTTCTATTATAAAAAAATTTGGGAGGGGTGGGGGGTCTGCCCCCCCTTGGACCTCCTAGTTAAAGCCTCGTCTATACTACAGTGTGTATCAAATTATATGTACGGTAAGGTAAAGGAATCCCTCGTAGAAACCCTAATACATCGTACTCGGAGTCAGTTTAAAAATTCAAAGTACAAGGGTCTTAATTAATTGGATATTATTTTCAGTTTCATTTTGAATTTTCTGAACTTAAATAACAGCCTATAATATAAGCTCCGGGTTCTTTTCAAATAAATTAAATGTATTTGCTATATCCACTACCGCCTGTTGATCACCTGCATATGCTACAATCTGCTTCAACGTAAGCCCGATTTTACCACACTATTCAAACCCAAATTTTTCAAACAAATAACATTTCTAACATCGTTATAATATCATTCGAACACAAATGACACGTTAGCATACCGTTAACAATTTATCGTTTTCGTAATTAAGTCACAGTCTTTGAAAAGACATTATCATAATATTGCGTACAGCTCTCGTCAATATATATATATATATATATATCCCTCCAGGCATAAATCTCCCCTTCTGCTGCATCAGCACCGCGAAGAGATGTGTTGCAGTTTACCTTTTCTCTGAGTTTTCGGCCGGCTGATTTTTTCGTCTTACCCGTACACGACAGTCGGTCGGTCATCGCGATTATATTTTTTCGACCCGACTAGACGACTACGATCGCCCGTTTAATATGCCGGCCAAAAGGTCAACTCGTCGTCGTTGGAAAACGTGTTCCGGCGTGAGCGCCGCGGTACACGCGGACAGACAACATATCGACTGCGACCGCGGTATACTACGTATGTAAATGGTGCCGCACGCGCTTGCCGACTCCGATGTACGGACAAGAGAAAAAAATCGAAAAAACACTCGACGAAAAAACCCGTATGGGACGGCCCGGGAGAAAGCGCCGTGCCACTCCTACACTCGCGATCTGTACTTTTCACACACACACACACACACACACACACACACTCACACACAGATAAGTACTCGTGTGTTGTAGTATATATGGGTACCGTTTTATACCGTCAGCTTGTCGTCTGCGGGGCTTAAGTTTATACGAAAATCGCTGGGGGGACTGACTGGTCGAGGGTGCTTGGCAAACTGATTTCTAGAGCTTCTATAGGACTATAATATTATTATTTTGATATTATACATGCCTATAGGTGTTCATTACCTCGTTAATACCTATTATTGTCCTCTCGAATATTGTTATTTTTCGATTCACTCGTGTCTAGTCTGCGACATTTTCGATTTTGTACCACTACACCTAGCCCTAGTTTTTGAATTTCGATCGAAGACGATGACATAATAGTCAATCATCAGGCAGTATAGTTATAATAGACGTCGAACCCACATGAACCCACACGTCGTCAAGCGTAACACGGTCAGTCTATGTACACCGGATTACTGTTACTACGCATTATTTATAATTATAATATATTAGTATATCAAGAGCAAATTTACATAGTGATATATTATTATTATCGAATTTGTGGAGGAGAATAATAAAGAGTGTGCTTTAGCACAGTATTTTTCATACATTTATTTTTACACAATAAACGCCGTTGGTGCATTGAGTTTATATCAGGAACACATTGGTGCAAAACAGAAACAAGAATGATCTCTGTGCTAAAGCATTGTGATCTCGCATCGTTCTGGTGAGGGGTTCATTACTCGCGAAACTAGTCGTTCATGATGACAAACATAAAATATCTTGTGACCTACCTATTTTAAAATTTTAAAAATTAAAAAAAAAACTGTTCGGACACAATTCATATTCTCCTCCACAAATTAGATTACATATCATAGCAGGTAAATTTGTTCCAATATTAACTATAGACAAACTGTACCTATAGTAAGAATAATCCGATTCGCGTATATAGATTTGCTTTACTTAGAGATGTGATCTCAATAAATTTACCCTGTAAATTTGCCGAAATTGTTTTACTAGTAAATTCCACATTTCTAGCTATGTTACGTGTGTGACTGCAAAGACGGAGCCAGCACACACGGGTGTATAGTGATCTCTTAATATTATTTTTGAATCGACCTAAATGTTGCCAAAGTTGATGGTAAGAACAAATATCATCCGTGTTTGTGAGGTTAGTGAATTCCTAGGTACTTCGACAAACACAATATATGACACCAAGTACGTATTTAATACGTATTCTGTATACATTTGAAAATTACCTATCCTTGACAAGACTGTCTTGGGTGCATTATATTTTGTGAACTTGAAAATCATTATTAAAATGTCAACTTACCTGTCGTATCACCATCATTATATATATATATTATCAATTTAATACCATGTACTCCTACATATAAGTCATGATATTATTAGATATACATGATTTATTATAATAATGTATATATGTGCGTTGGTCAAAACGTATTTTTTATTTTGCAGTGTCATTTTACAAATTTGTCCACGAGTCTTGGCGCAGTATTGATACAATAATTAATGTTCTATCATTATTATTTTCTATATTTTAAACATAATACACGCAATGTTATGCATGTCTTAACTGAAGACACGAAAAATACAAGTTTTGTTGTATACACTAAAAGAAAGTAATGTAAATACAAGATGCCACGGTGATGATATTTCAATATTCCACAATATCAATCACGAATATGACAAGCTTTGACGAAAAAAAAATTAAAATCAATTAAAAATGTTATACGGGTATATTTGTTTCGGTCAGTCGCTAACGAAAACGATTTAACTCTGCACATAAAAAATAACAACGGTTTTCTCACTCAATCTATTTTAAAACTAGAAAATGCTTCACTTTCACTTATAATGATCATATCGTTTTACTGCAATAAAAAATAATTAATTGTATATTTTATTATATAATTTTTATTGTATTTTTTAGCATAATATATGTTATTAATTCGATAAAGTTAAATGCTTATTTTACTATTTTATGTTGCATAGGTAAATCTTAGCTCTATAATAGGTAGTCGTAATATTATTACTGTTGACATGACCTATAAAATTTCTATTATTTTCGTTTACGGACTGATTTCGGTATAACCAATCCCACGTATTCGCAGTCCACAGATAATATAGAATTACAGACTATATGATATTATAATATTCGTATAGCAACAGTAACACAGTAACATTTATAAAATTAATAAATAAAATAAAAATTTAAGTAAGATTAATAACAATACTTTATAATATAGTGTAGCATGTAGTCAAATTCAAATTTCGATATCCAAGGTCTTTATTCACTCAATGGCTTACTCTGTGATTTAATTTAAGCCGCATTCATGCCCAGTGTGACATTTGGACACTCGTCTGTAATATACCCAGAAATTTTCAATTTGGGGGATGATGATAAATGTAATAATACATTTAAATTAATTGTGGTGGTAGTACCAAATACACAAACAAGGGGGAATTATGGAACAATGTTTGGGGGGAGTATAACCCCTAACCACCCCCTAGGGCCTAGGGTACGCAACTGAATACATAATGCCTCATACGGTTTAGCTGTCGTTTCCACAATTACATTCCTGTTTGCCCTTTAATGTTCAAATATTGTATACTCACATCATATTGTGAACATACCTTCCGTGTCTTGGATTCAAGGTTTTTTTTTAAAAAAATGATTATTTCTAGTTCTTCTAATAACTTTTATTTTTTTACATATTGCTCGATTATGATTTATGATAATGCATGCCACTTACAAAAATCTTGACATTTCGGTTAATTTCTGTTTTTTTTTTTTGTTCAAGAAAAACATATAGAACTAAAAATAATTTTCCTCCTTTGTATCATTATTTGCTGGTAATAAACACCGGTACTCGTATTTTCTCGCTTATCTACTAACTCCTAATCAGATAAATTAATTTTTTTTCGATTATCAGATCATACTACATCATTTTTACGAAGATTTACCTATTATAATGGTTATTGTTTTTTTTTTTTTTAATTTTAAATAAATAAAAAATTAAATAATACATTGATTTTTGATTTTAACAGTTTATTTTAAATAAATTAAATATGAACACAAAATATATATATATATTAATACGAAGATACGACTTTGCAAATATTCTATTCCACGTTTACAATACTCTGGCAGAAACATATTCTGCGAGCAACGTTTACTAAGCATTTCCACACGCTTCTTTTCGACCTCTTCCACACTGATCCAC
>PVMI01041281.1:0-12044 GCA_008528875.1 Aulacorthum solani | reverse complement strand
TATAACCCTGTATTATCTTCTTATGACAGTCAGGCTTGGTTATACCAAAGTTGAATTGACTGGCCAAAAATTGTTAAATTATTCGAAAATTCGAGTTATTAAATGATAATACAATAATAGACGATTATCAGAAGTATCGACGACTTCGATTAACCAAGTTCGACTGCATAATATTATAGTATCTAATTTGTTTTTGTCGCACTTAATTCAGTGTCAAAATGGTAGTGATTTTAGCCCATTTTATAAGGTCAATTGTGGTTTGTAACTCCAAAACAGCCTCGGTACTCACGTCAATATGTAGAACGGTACACTGGTGTACCGAAATTGCCTATTCATTACGCCGGCCAAC
Source organism: Aulacorthum solani (assembly GCA_008528875.1). Taxonomy (NCBI): domain Eukaryota; kingdom Metazoa; phylum Arthropoda; class Insecta; order Hemiptera; family Aphididae; genus Aulacorthum; species Aulacorthum solani. Next base: position 11,695 of record PVMI01041281.1, on the reverse strand, counting down.
GTACATAATATTATTAAGAAAGAATAATAATGATTGAGATGACAACTACGCACTATACTCTATCCGTTCAGTGAACTTGGTGATTCTTGCACACCCCTTTCGTCATCCTGCTTTTGAAACCAATCTCCCAATTTCCAAGATGTCGCAGAAAAACCGATTTTGCTCGTCCCACGATCTTACTTTACAGCTGTTAGACACATAATCAAGTCCGATCACACGAGTTATGTATGGTTTTTATTTCTCAACGATGATATTACAATACTAAACTATATATTTGAATATTGTTCTAATTTAGTGTACAATATGCTTAAATTATTTTATATACGTGTAACACACTAAGACGGCTGACAAATGATAATAAATAAAAACAATTATTTTAAACCACTCTTCTATCTCCACGCTTTTTTCTTTCCCTCCCCATAACTACTACTATACACACACACACACCCTTTTTCGTTTCCCCCGACTTGATGGCTCGACAATCCGTCATCGCGGTAAAAACGATCTCAATAATTGCCTCGTGTTTGTCGTAAAACAGTAGTAATATTAATTTTGTGCACAACTTCAGCGGGGTCGCACACGCGAGTGCTATTCTGCGCGTGCCGTACACCGCGGTATCCCGTGACGTGCAAATCGTGTAACATGTCGTGACGTGTTGTGACGTGTCTTGACGTGTCGTGACGTGTCGCTACATAATACTTGAACACGACCAATCTCGCGTGGAGGGTCGTGCGAAACATTTAAACGCTTAATTGAATGGAACGCGTCGGACATCGTTTTCAACGTCTTAACCTATGAATGTTACCGACAACGTTTAAAACAATACATAAACAAACATCATGTTATTGTTATTAATATATTAAAAATGTTATGGAATTATGTGACGCACTCGTTGTATGCGCTTTGTTTCGTTGAAATACGGCTAGATTATAAGAATGTGAATTATATTCAATAAGAATGATTGGCATGATTTAAGATCAAAACGGACACACGATATTATTAAATCTGATAATCTTTGTTGGACATTATCTATGTTCATTTTTATTTGGAACTAAAACGAAAAGACATTCAACTACGACTTACGCTGCCGTGCACAGGAATAACTCCTATCGGAAGTCTCCGATAACTCATCGACAATGAACATAATATTTTACCACGAACAAAACCTTTTATATTTTTATTTATGTTTTGTTTATTTTATCAAACTTTTAATAAGATATAATACCCGTCGAAACGTTTAAAAAACATGGCAAATAAGTAAAAACAAAATATTCATCATTCTTATTTTATCGTAGAATGAAATTAAATATGTATTATGTTGAAATATAATAATTAGTAGAATTTACCTTTTGAAACGAAACAAACTCAAATGAAATCATCGGGAGTCATCGAATCCGTGTCAAAAAAAAAAAATTATAAATTAAATACTCTCACTGAAATTATGACATTATTATAATAGTATGTAGATTTCTTCTGTACATAACTAGTTTGAAATCAACAACAATGCAATTTTTGTGTTTACTGCACAGTGTAAGTTCAACGATATCTATAATTTGAACACATGCAATACTACGCAATACAGTGGGTATCGCAATCCCTTTTTTTTCGATTCGCCACTATAACCGGTGAGTCTCAGGAGAACTCCCACTCCTGTCTGTCGAAACATTAAGCGGCTAATATCCATAATATTGCTATTATTATTGCACAATGATAATAATAATAATAATATATAAACCATATTCCGTCGATGATTGCACGCGACCGACGACGGTGGTGAAACCTCAGTGGCGTTCGAATTTATAAACCATAAACCATACAATACACTTACTGTTCAATAATTCAATGATGTAGGTACGTACGTGCATTATTGCACCACAATAACATCGCGTGAGACCATACAAGTATAATGTTACGTACGTAGGCATCGTTTCCATAGAAATAATAATTGTTTTACGACGATTTGGGAACAAAAAACACGTGTTAACCGTGAGTACGCCAAGGTGTAATAATATAATATTATATTGTGTGTGTGTGTGTGTGTGTGTGTAGCATATCTCTGCCGGTTATATCCGGTAGGGAATAAAAACTTTTCGCGTTGTTTCGCGCACGTTTTCGGAATAAGGAACCTATTATATACCTACAATGCTATATATAATATAATAATAATAATAATAATATAAAAAAATACACCCAATACCATGTAGCCGTGAAATGTTTTTTTTTTTTGAATGACGAGAAGTATAAAAATCTATATTAATATTAGTATGAAATAAGTTATACACATAATATAATATACATATATATATATATGTCAATTTATACATTTAAATATTTGATTATAGTCGTTTTGTTTTCACACGTGAGTGCATTACAAGGGCGAATATAAAGGGTTCTGCATGTATTTAAAATACTTATCGCTATATAATTATAATTATTAGTGTTTTTATATTTATTTTACACTCGAAACCGGTACAGAACGTTTCGATATGAAGTATGTAGGTACCTACTAAAGAATAAGGATATAAAATAGTATTTTAGCATAATCTCAAAACTATTGTTAAACATTGTTGTTTTTGATTTGCATATTATCCTTAACTAGGTAATGTATGTAGTTTTGTGGGATTCGAAACTAAAATCTCCACGTCGTACACCATCGCCGCATTAACAGCTAATGACGTGTGTACTACGTTCATTTTGTTCGTAGTTTAAATTATAATTATTCGGAACACGTATAGAATCCTGCACGAACAAGACGAATGGTTTGGACGTTAATTCTCTTAATATAATATTATTGAATATTTTTTTTGAACGATTCATGAGTTTTTGGATTTTTCGGGTGCAATTCGTTTTTATATTTTATACTACTAAAACAGTAGTTATAACTATACTTAAATAGTAAACTGTTTGCATTTTCATTTTTTTAATTTCTTTGTTTATAGTTATAATACGTACACTGCATCGGTACCGAAAAAAAGTTCTATTCCGGTAGATTGAAATGAAAAAGTATTATGCTGGCTACGGTGTTCATACAATTGTTTAAAACCTAAAATGAAACGCACGTTTTAAACGTTTCAAATAATATATTGTAGAATCGCATATACAATGAAAAACTAAAACAAATTTGCCATCCCTTTATAGTACTTATATACGAACACATTACTTGGGTTAAGTATACTTACTGAGGCGCATCCTCGCTCATTGCCGCGGTTATGAATTTTGATCCAAAGACATTGTTCGAGTTCGTATGCGTAATAAACAGTTTACCCTTTCTAAATGCGACGTAAACAAACTGACGTTCAATTTAATATTATTATATTATGTATAGGTATTCCTAACACGGTATGAATAATATCGTATTGTAAAAAGTTGTAAAGAAGTACCTAAAGTTCTTTTTTTCGCCCGAGACACTCACATGATAATATGACGTATACGTCATGGTACGCTTGTGCAGTTATATGTATAGTAAAAATAGTGCGATCGATTTAAATTTACAATGATAATAATAGTTATAATATTAATATATTATATTATTCATACATGGTAAACGTTATGTATTACAGAATAATCTTCAAGTGACTTAAAAATATATCATTTTTTGAAGGCGGTTCATTTGTTGTATTATGACTCAATTTATGCTAGATTATCAGACCTCTGAGAAAAAATCGAATAATAGGGTCTAACTACAAGTACATAATAGCTAATGGGTACTATTTATATTATAGCTACCAAAACAAAAATAGAGGATTTATTTAATCTAGAGTTTCCTCAAACTTTGAATCAATAGAAGTCGTGATTGCAGTAATGAGCTCATTAATCTATTAAAAGTGATCATTAGATATTATATTATTATCGTTAATAAGTGTGTAATAAATCAAAAATAATTACAAATGTTCATATTATTAATACCACAACGATCTCTGTAAACAATATTGTAAAACAAGATTATACTATTTATGCGTCAAAAAATATATGACAAGTACAAACTTCTGAAAATATTTTTTCACAATACCTGATGTCAGTAAACATCAACATATTCGACGCTTGTCAATTTTTAAATATTTTACCTTTTTGGTACATTTTTAATTACAAACTGCAAAAAAAAATATTTTCCGGGAATCGTTTATAAAACATATTATAATTATTGAATTCCGAATATTATACTATACTAACTGTTTCTATTACAATGACCATTCCATCAACATATTAATGTAATCGATATTACATAATATGTATATTGAGGGCGCCTGGGTATAAATTCTGATTTTGAATGATTTTAAAATATTTGCACACTATAATAAACGGTGAGATTAGGTGTTAGTGAGTACAACAGAGTAAAAACAATTTAAATACTTAGGTTCAATTTATACTATTAATATAATATTGAAAAAAAATATCATCAAGCATTCTGTTGCCGGAAAAAAATGAGTTCTTCAACTCGCGAATAAATTTAAATCACACTCTTAGTCAAAAAAAATGAAGAAATTATTATTCATATGACAAGTGTAATAATATAGTTTTAAAACTTTGAAATAAATTCTCTACTCAGACTCCTTCTATTATAGGACACACGCAATTATTATTTGATACAATCGAAAACCAAAAAATTGAGTGAGCTTAGCATTCTAAACTCAGAACCGACTTTTAAAAATAAATATTTCAATAGGAAAAAGGCCAATTGGGAAACCTCGTTTTAGATAATAATTAAAAATAATTTGAAAAAAAAAACATAGATGAGTTAATAAACGGAGGACCCGAGTCCAGAATGTAAATCACGAGTAACTGCAGGAAAGGAAAATTAGAAAATTGGATGTATAACGGGTGGGTCCATGAATGGCTAATAGACTCTTAAGAAGAAGAGCATATTGTACTAGAGGATCCATTTAAGTATCTATCTACTACATTATACACTCATTATTTCAAAAATATGTATAGAATTTTTTAATTTTTATTTTATAATTGGATACCATGCAAAACAACATTTAGGTTTTAGTTTTTTTTTTTATTTAACGACACTATAAATTTAAAATTCCGAAGCAGAATACTTTTTGTAAAAATTCAATACAATATTATATAAGCTGCATTTAGAACGAATAGTTAATTAGGTTAATTTAAAGTTTAGAGTAGTAGACCAACATTTCGCGTGTGATACTGCCCCAGGCCACTTCGCACCACCTATCTGAACTTTAAGCACTTATGCAGGTAACTCGCTAGTTTTAACAAGTCGTTCAAAATTCTCTACGAAATATTATGACGCGATTTGGAATACAAAATAAAAATGTAATTTTTTTTTTTGTCAAAAAAATATTGATTCCTCACTTCTCAAAATTTTGAGAGGGAAATATTTTCAAAACCTTAAACAGTTTACGGTTTGATCAGTGTTTACTGTTTGGAGAAGAATCACCTCGCATGCAGTGTGTCTATATTCGTACCTATATCATATACACGCACATTATAGACGTTTGTAGCAGCTCCTCTATTATTCCGTTCCATCGATTCGAGGAAAAGTCCCATCAAATCCCGGAGGAGCGAATATCCTTTGTCACACTGCGTATACATAATCCGTTTACGTTTCCCGTCCCTGTCGATCTAGTTTGATTCGCGTACGTGTACGGTGGCGTTAGTGCTTTTGTTTAGCATACATATCCCTCTGAGGTAAACACACACACACACACATAATACTTGAATATATGCAACTAATATGATTCCTTTCCGTATTACGCGGCCGTCGTTCCCGGCGGACGCCCAGTCAAAGGCCGTCGGTGTGCGCTACACGATAATATATATATATATTTATTTATGTATGGTTTATACCCATCTACCCACGCGGTATACCATTATAATAATAATAATAATATATATATTATTGTATTGTAACACGCCTGCACTACGCTCGCCGAAGTTGTACGGAGACCCTTTTGTCGCGGTTTCAGAGTTCTTACGTAATATTTCGTCTCGTGAGATTGTCGAGACTTACATACGGTGGGTGCACGGTGCGAGCAACAAGGGATGGGGTGCGGGGGGACAAGAACACGCATGCGCACTGCAGGGGCCCGCGCGCGCCTCCGAGGTGGCAATCTGTAGGAGTTACAAAGTGGACAAGACGAAAATTTAATAAAACGAATATTTTATACGTTCGACATGTGCGTGCGAAAAACGTGGCGAGTGTGCTCGGGGAGTCGTGGCGAGAGCTGTATTATATTGGCGAGAGGGGAGGGGGGTGGCAGAGGAGAGAAAAAAAAATACGAGAACGCCGAGAAATTCATCATCTCCGTTTCCGCTCCGGGCGATACGTGACTTTTGCTTGGCACCTTTTTCACCTGCAAATTTATTACCGACGAGATGGGTTTTTATTTTTTCTATTCTCTGCGCTGTTTCCCCACCGCCCGTTCTTTTCTTTTTGCCCCCGCAACACTGCAGTGTATACTATAATATAACGACGAGGGTCTATTTCGGCTGACATCGAACTATAGCAGCATTATAATATATTATATTATTATTATTATTATTATTATTATTATCAGAAAGTCCTCCTCCTACGTAATAATATCAGCTAACGGTTTTGGCTTGCTTAGAACAACCAAAATGAGTTTTATGAAATACGAAGATTTAATGGTTTGTATTGTTTAGGGTCTATTTTCTTTCATTTCCTCGATCTTGATTTCCGTTAAATTAGGTTAATCACCTATAATTACATAATCATTATATTGTATGCTTTGCGCTGGATGCGGAAATACGCATTTTGTGTAGCTATAACATTATAATGACATATTATTAAATTGCAGCTAATAATTATTAATGTATACCATATATTTTAAACTAAAACGTTTTTTCACCCTCGAAATCTAGAAAACTCTATGAAACAAAAACCATTTGGCTGTATCGTGAAATCAAAATGTATTAATTCAAAGAATAAATAATTCATAATCACCATTTCACATTCTATGTAATGTAGTATTATTATGTTATTATAATCTATAGCAAATTTCAATAATTGTTATAGTCATTTGTATTAAAATTATGCAAGTAAGTATTAGTTTTTTATATTTTATAATCATCGTCGTTCTTTAAATACTTAATTAACTGTTAAGTGCATATTCCTCTCATAGATAATTATTCTTCATAGAATAAACTATAAATGTTATAGAATTTATTTCATTAAACGTTGAATTCGTCTCCAAGAAGTTAATAAAAAAAATCCATCTATATTGAAACGTAACTTATTTTGAACATCAAAGAAATACAAATATAACATAATTAAATAACGAAATACTTAAATGCACATAATATTGTAAATATATTAAATAAGTAAGATGAATGTGTTAATCAGAATATTAATTGGTTGTATTAAGTTTGCAGACATTCTAATATTATATCAATAATTTATTTTAATGATTAAAATATCTGAAAAATAACATGAATAAACAAAAGATAATATTAGAAAATAAAAATATAATGTAATAAATGGGTAGGTACTATAACATTTTAGTTGTCACACCAAATTAATTTGATCTACAAAGTATTAGCCACAGCAATAATTTATGCAATCAAAAAAGGCAAAAATCGATTATATAATAATATTTTAATGGCAATGTGGATAATCCAAGCATTATTCACACCTGATGTAGTGTAAGTTAGGACAAATAAATGTTTACCTCTAATAACAATTAATTATAGTTTGTTTTTATTATTATTGACTGGGCGTTGTTATTTAAAATAAAAAATTAGAAAAAAAATACTTATAATTAATATTTTAGTTAGGTAGTTTTTTGTTAGATACATACAAAGCATTTGTCTTATACACATTGATATTTGATGTATCGTTTCAATACCTAATGAAATATGAAAAATCAAATATGAAGATGGTCATACCATACCTATAGTATTATACAATACTGTCTGTTCATGAATATGAAACTCTTTTATTTTTTGATCATATGATCCCAAAATTACAACTGAAGATCGCGATCGACGATTTAGTAAGCCAAAGTTTCTACAGAGGAAATTGCTGCACTGTGGTAATCTTGAAAACAATAATAATGGTATTTGTCCAGGGAAAAATTATTGAGGAACGGCTTCCACATTGTAAAGAATATAATATTAGGACACACATAAATAAATAATGAGAAATCGTCCACGAAGGTGGTGTGAGTAGAGGCGTAAATACGAAAATGAACTTCAAACGCTATATAATTTTCTTGTCCAGTAAACGTCCTGCAATAACCACATGAATACGTAAATAACTTTATTGTGAAGTACCTATGCGTTTAATAATTACTTACATATTATTGTCACACACGATTATTATTGATATTATTACTGTCGTTGTTGTCGTCGTTGTTGTTATTGTTACCGGTAAATGCTTGCATAATACATTATGTGTGGATAAGCTCAACGACCACCTGCAATTATGGTGGCTTCGTGAACTCAAAAAGTCCAAGCCCAAACCTACGTATCCGTGTCACATTGGTATGTTATTCATGTGCGAACGAAATTCAATAAATGAGCCCCTTTCGTGATAATAATATGTATCGTGATATTAAAACAAATTATAATATTTTAAAACGCTTATTGGAGGTGCTGGTCAAATATTCTACCATGTTCCCGAAAGCAACGAAGTCTACCGTCCCGACGATCGACCCTAAACACGGCGTCCACGCGAAATGGTACGCATATACCATGGTATCATACTACCTATTATACCGTGTAAAGGTAATTTAATCCCTAAAAACGTTCGATGGCATTGCACATTATGCGGGGTCCGAGCAGGTCCACTGGCGTTTAACCGGGAGTATTATGATTATATATTATTATTATTATTATTGTTGTTGTTGTTATTACACGCAGACACTCGAAATCCCGTGGACCGGAGGGTCCTGCCAGGACCTAAGGATAAAGTACCTATATGTATATTGTGGTCTGTACGCAGTGTACGTGTATAATATTAAGCCTTACACGACAGATTTCTGGAAGTCGATTTTCTCCTCTGCGCACATGTATGACGCCACAGTTTCATTGTTTCCACTTCGAACGGACTCCCGGAAACGGAATAATCGATTCCGTCGAGGACTAACTTTACTGTTGTTATATTCGTATATGATCTAATAAAATGTATTTAATCCCACGGTCTGTGCCGGTCAGTATTCGGATATTGTGGTTCAGGGCGATTCTTTTAAAGGATTATTAACGTCGAGTATTAATTTGAACACTATATTGCTCTGTATTTTAACAACTCTTTGAACAACTCTTCAGGACAACGCTTTTGTTCTCATATAATATTCTAAAATAAAATATTTGTTCGTATTATTACGATACGTAAAAATGTAATTTAAAACGAAAAGTTAATTTTTTTAAGTACTTACATATTTTATGATAGAGTTATCCACATAGCTGGAGTAGCACAGGAGTGACACTGAAAAAATACTGGTACACTAAGTCTTCATCGGCACTTTATATGCTTATAAGAAACCACTTATAAACTAGGTACTCGTTCAGAATTCATTTTTTAATTATAGTATTATCGCAAAACTCAGAGAAATGGTCTACTTTTTAAATTAAAAATGCCAAGCCATAAACTACAATGTTTTAAATATTATAGCCCCTAGTTATCGACATGAGCAACAAAAACGCATATCTCAAGATATTATAATCAGAAAGGATGTAAGTATGGTGATATTCGTTCTAGAAACCTATAGTGTGATTCGATCAACTTGTGTTCAAGATTATCATAATTTATGTATATGCAATTAATTATAATGCTGAGCTATACGTATTATTTTGATAACAATAACTTTAGAGAGACATTATAAAGCTAAGACTCTCGCTAATCTAGCCGGTAAGTTATTGTATTCCAAATAAAGCACAAACATGAATAGCGTGTACCATAAAATATTGTTTAGTCGGATAAATAATGATATAGTATACAAATGATTTAGGTTGATGTACATTTTTCATAATAATGATAATAATACTCACGTTTTATAGTAAAAGAATATTATTACTCTTTTTACTTTTTAAATACATAATGCTTTTGAAAATAATGTAAAATTAATAATATATTAGTGGTTCGGTTTTAATATCTGTATGACACGGCGTTATTAGACAGGCAATTTAACTTCGCCTCATTCGCGCGGTCCAATTAACGATATCTCTCGAGCTGATCTAAAACTTATAGTAATAATATTATGCAATTATAATAATTATATGATATGTTTTGATTTCCGAGCGGATTCTTAATAATTTATTAATTTTACGATAGTGTGATTTTTAATTTGATAAGACACTATTGACATTTTCGAAGAATAAGCGCGTCTTGCAGTATTACCATATTCTGGCCGTGACATTATTTTTAAAAATATATTTAGTTTTTTTTCAGATATTTACTATCGTTATTTGACATTCGTATATTTATTTATGTTTGCGAAATGCTTGTTTGCTGGGTATAAAGCTTGACAGTTTATTAAAAGATAACTCATAAATTATTCTTACAGAATTAAAATTAGAATAAACAAAATTGAATGTAGAATATTCGTTTTGATATTTTCCTAAAACCGCCTTATTCTTGGCCAGCGCAATAGACGGTCAGTTTAAAACTATTGAATTAGCCACTCTACGGTAGGTTTAATGCGATAGACTAGTTTCAGGGTCGTTGTAACTATAGTACGTCGAAAATGCATATTGAGTTAAATTTATATTGCCTATAAAAATAATAATATATGCTCGAATAAAATATAAGCCACCTACTGGCATTTTGTGGACTATTTTCGTCATGTTCTGTAGTTTAAAATTCACTTCATATATAGCGCTGCTGTGACGTTGCTGATGTCGTTGGTATTCTACCTTCAGGGTTGAAAAATGAGGTGGATGTTCGAGTTTTACCGAAGTGCCCGTCTATAATATTATTGCAGTATTTTGAAGACATCGCCGATAAGACGCATAAAAAAGAAAAAGACGCAAAAAAAATTAAGTTTTTTCTCGTTTTTACAACAACTAATTTTGAATTGTACGATCATAATCTTAAATCTTAATGCTCGACGCGATTAAAAAACTCATAAAAATACATTGGGTTACTTTTCGTCATGCGCGTTGCATAGATAGGAATAGTTTAAACATATTATCTGAATAAATCATATAATTTTAATTTGTAACACTTGCAACGTAAATTATTTAAAATTGAGAGGGTAGTAGGGTAGTTGTAGCAGTCAACTCTAACTGTGCTCACAAAGGGCCCACGACGTGTTCCAATTGTGTCCAGCGTATGCGTATTAAGTACGAGTTTGGGACGAAACAGAAAATACAAAAAATGCACTCTTTCCGGATGGTTCTAGCCTGTAATTATTATGTTTCGGAGTCGTTCTGTGAAAGAACTTAAGTATTTTCGAAGGGAGCGAAAACTCAACGTGCAGATAACCGTTCTTTTTCATAATAATCGATTATAATCTACTGTCGAAATAAATGATAATAAACGACTGTTTTTGCATCAGCAGCGCGCTTAGTATAAAGATTAACCCTCCTCCTCCTACTCCTCCTCCTCCGACGACGTCATTACAAAACGCATAAAAATATTCGTACTTAACATAAAAACGTCGTCGCCGTTAATTTTGGCCCGAAATATCAAAGTACCTTCTAATAATATAATCTTTATTAAATGGACGGACGGTACGAAAACAGTCCGTTATCTGCACATAATAATAAAACG
>PVMI01041249.1:2441-17250 GCA_008528875.1 Aulacorthum solani | reverse complement strand
GTGAATCAGGAATAAATTAAATCTTTTGTTTTTATCTATCCATAAACCTATTCCGAATTAAATTTATTAAATTAAGTTGAAAATATTAATAGTTTTTTTACAAAATTCTATATTTAGGATTGCATTTTTGTACCTTTTCGTGGTTTAATATAGTACAGTTTTAATAATTTTAAACAATTTACCTATGTATAAAAAGTTAAATTTTAGATTCTATATAATATTATCACCTATAGGCTATAATATACATTGTTATTACCTATTATTGACATTAAGAACATTTTGTGCAATAGATATTCCTAACTTAAAATTATTCTATTTGTTTTTTAAAATGTGGGGGAAATTTTTGTAATTTTTATTTAGAGCTTTTAAGTTAAGATGGATAATTGAGTTAAAATATAATTTCGGTAAAAAAAGTCACCAAATGAAAAAGCTTTTGGATTCTTTTTTGTAGATAATAAGATTAATGTAAATTGGATTGTTAAAATTATAAACTGTTGGAAACCTTATTATTTCAATAATATTTAAAAAGAACTGAAAAATGACATTAAAATTAGTTTAATAAAGTTATTATAGAAAATATAAAAATAAGTTGTCGTACAAGCGTCAAGCATACAACTATATTTACTATGCCAGTCAATCCTATATTAATATACTACATTACGAGCTACTTTACTACAGAAAGACGTACTTATAATATTTTTGTTTATCCATTTTGAAGGTACTTGTTATTTCAGAAAACACGTTTTTAAAAATATTTTTTTAATATAATTTTAAGTTGCCACAAAACAACATTTTTTGAACAAAATTATAGTTATTATATGCAGTGATCGATAAGTGATAAAACACAACTTATAAGTCTTAACTGCAAATTGTAATGATCTTTTTTTGGTAATTTTTAGATTTATGAAATGAATTATTGTGAAATTTATAATGCAATGATATTAATACACACGTAAATTGACAATTTTTTAAAAAAATGTTTTGATTAATATTAATACAATTTACTTTTGACGTTTTTCTTTATTTTCCATCCACAAAATTGTCATATATATTTACTGTGCCCTATATATTATTATACTGTTGTATACTGTAGCCGATTTAATCCCTGTTTTCTCTGTGTGCGCTATTTGTTGGTACAACACTCAATGACTAATAAATAACTGATGAATAATGAATAATGATAAATTTGAATGGTTTATATGTTAAAAATTGATATGAGCTTCAAACGTATTTCTAATTTATATCAGATACTAGCTGAATTACTTGGCGGTTATCCGAAGTTGTTTAAAACCAAAACAGGCAATCGGGTATAAGTTATCACTAATAAGTAACATTTTTACGTGTACTTAACCAATCGTTATCAGAAATAAACGAATATGTGGTCATAATTTTAATATTATTAACAGTGGGAAATCCACCATAAAATAGCTAATTTAATTTATTATTTAAAACTTTACTGAATTGTCAATATAAGTGGAATATTTTTTGATTCTATAGAGTCCTCTGCCATAAAATTTGCCTTTTCTGTGTCGTGCTCAGCTTTTTGAAAGGGAGAAAGAATATAACATTTTTTACTATTCTCAGATCACATTATATAGTGGTACATATACTTTCATTTCTTTATCATGTATTTTATACGACAAAAAATAACCAAAGGATACGGCACCCTCACTCTCCTCACTTGAGCACACTCTTGCTTTGACTTTCATTTATAATACCTGTTACCCAAATAGTATGTATGCAACGTTTGGTGCCAATTGGTCAAAAACTGGATTTTCACATACTTTTTTACCTCTATAATAGCTGTTACTCAGTTTTTAATATATACCTATGTAGAATAGTTTTATTAACCTAAATTACAAAATATTTATTTATTTACTTAAAAAAAATATAATATATTGCAAAAAGGTATATCCAATCATAATAAAAATTTTATTATCTGTAACCTGCCAGTGATTGTTATCATTTACAACCCTAAATATGTATAAACAAAGTTCATGTGTGAGCCATTCTGTATAGCTAGTTGATAAACGAAGCTACAAACCATATATATATGTATAATTGGTTGAATAACTTTTATTGAAAATGAAAAAACAAACAAACATTAATTTATGAGTTAGGTATATCATATATATAAATATAACTGTTCGCTGTTTTCTTTAGAACTATTATTTTATCTGTTACATATTTTACTGCGCGCATCTATACCTATACTATCATATTGTATTTTATTTTTGTATAATTATCGTCTTTAAAGTTATACATTGGATTGCACAGGTTATAAATAATATTCTCAAATATTAATGAAACATTTTGAGTTTAGGCATGGGTTAAAATCGTAAGGTATTTACTACACACATATGTATGTATAGTAAATACCTAAAGATTTTAACCAACGCCTAAATTCAAAAAAATGCCTACAGTCGTTATGTACGGGTGTATTTTTCCTCACACCCCCATTATTGGGAGACATACTAATGTGTACACAAATCATATATGTACTATTATCTATATACATTATACCTGTACAAAAACGTGAAGTATATTATATAGATATGCGTCGGACATTCGATGTACATTCCTATTTGTGATGTGTGTTAAATTATTCGGTATGAGGTAATGACCACGAGCGATGAAGAAACCCCGGTGCAGGTATTATTTATACGTAGGTGTAATGTCGCTGTATACTGTCCAAGTAGTTACATTTTATGTGTACTAGTATTACATACTAACTATATTATAATAGGTACTCAGTGTTGAAACTTTTAAGTATCTATATTGTATATAAATATGAGTACTCGTGTATAGATATTTTTATCATTTTATATACACACATTAACTGCAATATTGTATTAGTGAAGCCCAGATGAGGGTCGACGCCGCGCATCATATTTCTGTCTGTTGTGTTGCCAAACGTGACAATGGAATTCGATGTGTGTCATTATGTGTGTGTGCGTGCGTTCGTGTGTGCGTACATGTGTGGCGGGGGTCGCGTATTTGTGTGAGACGAACGTGTGAGGGGGTGAGTCGTGTGCTTTGCGGTGTGGTGGTGAGGAGGGGTTGGGCGTCAGCAACCCTTCGGCGGACGGCGCGCGCGTTTAATCCCCGCGCGACTCGATCCGCATCTGCCCGCCGCCATCTTGTTTCTACACCCCAATCGGACGCGCGCACGCACACACCGGTCGCGGACAAACGACGACGGGGGAAAAAATTGGAAATAATAATAATAAAATTACACATCGTTTTTCACCCTCCTCCGTCGTATTTGTGCGTGTGTCCTTCCTGTATACGTTTTTCCTATTTCTACCCCGTGCCTCTTACGTGTTATAAATAAATACCCACGTATATATCATATAACGGAATTAACTATTATTATTAAAATAGGCATATCTCTTGTGTAAATACTCACTCGTACCTACTTACACGTTTCATCCGGTGATTTAAATACACCAATTTATATTTATACATTACATTTATAAGTTTATGTGGCGTTATAAAACGTTCTGTTTTATCCTCGACTAGAAATCTTATACACGTACAGTTGGCGTCTGCTGTATGCTTGCTGCAGCTCGTCGGTGTGCTAGTGAATTCTGTACGAGATTTAAAAAATATGTTTGTTATAATATATTGTAATCTTTGATTAATAACTGTATAAGTGCTATAGTATAGCAGCTATACTATTATACAACATTCGTGTGTAACAATATCGTATTAACTTTGTGTTGCTCGGTGTGTATGACTGTATAGTGGTGTTTTTCCTCATAGTGATTCGCATATTTTTATATACGAAGCTGTGAAAACTACAAAACGCCATTTTCTGTTCTTAGGGTTTATAAATGTATAATACAGTAGGTTGTACACCTTTATAAGTAATTATGTAATGTATAGATTTGGCGAATTTTAATAACTCAATTTTTGTATGAATGTATACGTTTGTACAGTATTATGAACAGTACCCCACTAGAAACATAGTAATTCTATGTTACCTACCAATATTTATATCCGAATATCGTATGTTGTTGATTAAATTTCAGACTTTAGTACTTGACTTATAGTACCTAGGTATTCAATTTTACACCATATAGGTAGGCCAAAAAACAGACGACATAAACGTTTTATCTATGCAACCCATTGTTAGGCACAACTTAAAGTGTTATATACCTATATAGCTTATTAGTACATTATAAATATATTTTTCAAATACAGTGTCGTTTTTTGTTTCTATAAATTGTGTGTTTTAATCGTAATATAGGAATATTTAATGCAATTAAATTTTTTTTTAAATTGCTTATATCATTGAACTCATTTGATGTTATTGCAACATTATTTTTATAACCATATTATCGTACATAACACTATATTATATGAATTAACTCTTACTGATTACTCAATGTTTATTATTCCGCCATTAAATAGTAGTATGCGTGTTATTTTAATAGGTAAAGTAAAACAATTATTATAGTTTTACCGTAAATTCAGTCTGTATATATCATATTATTTATAATATATAAATGAAACACAATATGTTAAAATATTTACATAGTATAAAAAGTATTTATATATAATTGATTGCTTAATTAACAAAGGAGGTATAGGTGTATAGGTAGGTAGGTATAGGTAGGTATATGAATTATGTACTCAGGAAAGACCCTCAATTTGTTTAGGTTAACTCTTTAGATTTTAATCAAAAACCTATAAAAATATCGGGATACCAGAATTTAGTTCATCCATCCGGAATCTGAGTAAATTTGGACGAACGTAGAAAAACTTGAAATAACATAAAGAAGTTTCACCAATATATATTGTGCTACCGATAAAAAAGTGAAATGGCTTTTAAAATGACTTGAGTTCCAAGCGATTACCTCAACAAATCAGGGTATATAAGTTTAATGATGTGAACTTTGTTTGTAAATATATAAATCCCACCCTATATGGGACATCAATTATTACTCCAAATTATTTAGCATCTATCAAATTTGGTTTTTATTTTTTGACTGTCTATACATCCAAGTAAGTATAGACTTAATTCTGTTTTGTATTTCGCCAAGCTTTAAATTGCAGGTGTATACAGTTCTTATATCAGTGATGCTTAAATATATGAATGTAAAAAATTGAAAGTAAAGGTCCAAAGATTTCAATCATCAAATCGTGTTTGTTATATACATTTAGTCTGTTTTATCATTGCATTCTAAAAGTACTATTATTATAAGTAATGAGCTAGGATAACAAAAAGTATCGGTTATCAAATTAATTTGGTACTTACTTTTATCTATGCTTCACTGAATAGTTGACTAAATATAGTGTATTTATGGCATAATATTTGTAATTCAGATACACCTATTTTAACTAAAAAACAAATATGATTCAAAACATATATATTACCCATTCTTTTAAAATGTAATATCAAACTAAATGAAATACAATGAAATTATTAATTAACTAAATCAAAATTATTCCGTGGTAATAATATGACATGTGGATACCATAAAATGTTAACTCGTGTTTTGTACTTCTTCTCAGAAATTAAGATTAAGCAGTACACAGATTCATATTAATTAAGTTTAATAAATGTGAAAAAACTACGATATTCTTTATAATACATTATATGTTTGCATTTTATAAACTAATTATTAGTTAAATATAACATAGTAGGTTCGTCTTTTAGTTAACCTATACGGTTAGTACTTTACTATGTAGGTTCATAATTCATGCATTATCTTAATTAAGCACATTACTTATGTACGAATGTTCAGTAATTAGCAATATTTTGGACGAGGATCCATTTAATCAAACAATATTTTAAGTAATGGTATAATAAACTACTATAACGATATCGGCTCAAATTCCACGTTTAACGATATAAGCGTATTATAATGTCAAATTGTCATGTTATATTATTGTAATTTACATTTTGAAATTATATAAATTATAAATATATTTAACGATGATTGACTAATATTTATCATTTATTTAATTGATTTTGAAACTAAATAATTATTCAATGAATAGTGTTGTTTCTATAGAATAATTTTTGCAAAATATAATAATTCAAATAAAAGCAAGTAGGTTCAATTTGTATTTGTATTAATATGATATTTAAATATTTAAAATAACCACATCGTCTACATATTTTGTGAATATCTATGTATTCATATAACATGTGTACCTACATATTATACTTGTTAAGTGTTGACAGTTTTTAGAAATTATAAATAAATGGTAATACGAATGCTGTGTGCATTCTTAAATTATGTTTTTAGTAAATTGGCCAAGACCCACCTAATATTTGTGCTTGTACTTATTTAAAGAAAAAAACTATAAATATCATTTACACTCGGACGGTAATCCAAACTAGTATGTTAACGACCTTTGTTTAACCAAGGTAAAAGAAATTACTGGACCAATTATTCCGCATTATATATTGCCGCATGTAGGCATATATAAGGTGGGGCTTGGGGGAACTGAGACCTCCCAAAACAATCGAAAGTTCTCCCAATTAATGTCAAGTACATGTACTAAGTAAATATAATATGTTTTAAAATTTTAAAGCTTAATGGCAATATTTTTTTAGAATTAAGAACAAAAAAACATTATTTAAAATTTGGTTTTTATTGTACAGTATCTATTTGATACACAGGCAGACGATAAGAATTATTTTTTTATAATATGACTTAGCTATTTTGTTTGTCAACTACTTGTCTACTTCGTTTGTTTAATGAATATAAAATAGATATTGAATGTAAATTATGTAATTTATTTATGTAAATAATAATTTGTTGTGTATTTATAATTTGTATGTTGTCAACTAAAGTTAGTTTGCGTATCCTTACGACTTAATTATATTCTGCAATTATATCAGACGGAATGTTCTTTTACCTATAATTTATAGCAAAAACGTTAACTTATATTGACAGAAATGTAATATTTACATAATGTACATAACTACCTACAATATGCTATAATATTATATTCACGACGAGTATTAATACATTTCTCGAAAACGATTTTAATCATATTTCCTATAAATTCAATTACGGCACCTTTACCATTAATTATATTATATTATTTTGTTAAACGCGTGTATGTATTATAATATAATATGTAAGTAAATGTTAATTCTAGTTAAGAAATAACTTGCCTCGTTCACATCAGCCTAAAGTGTTAAAAAAACTGATAATTGTCTGAGCAACTTCACGGTTGTAATTTGTAAACTAAAAAGAAAATATGTCACATATTTTTCATCACAGACTTTGTTAATCTATGTAGATGGTGAAGTAATAGGTATCCGTTACCCATCATAACCCTTATGGTGACTTATTTTCCATATTTCCCACCAGTATTATCTTCGTCGTTATTGCATATGCAGAGAGGCAATAGCTACGTAATTTATTACATATTATTTATTAGTTATTACAATTCAGTGTTGTTTATTAGTACGGTGACTAACAATTTTCGTGTATTTTGGGAACCATTGAATTTCCAACAGTCATCTTCCCATCGGACGTTGCTGCCGCTGCCGTACGTATATATAGTATATACACACCAACATGAACCCCGACGATCGTTCTTTGAAACTATATATTATTGTGTTATGTCTAATATATAAACTATATATACTATATAAGGATATATATGTATACACGTGAATACGAGCCGGTAGAAGGGACGCTCTCACACACGCATAGAATATAATAATAGTAATACATCCCTCTCGTCATTGTCCCTCTTAAACTCCGTATCTGTGAAATCTCGCCCTTTTTCAGTCGAATTTTTATTGTATTTACTTCGTCTTTATATATAAAAGCACCGTTTAAAGGCATGTGTGCACGTATATTATTTAAAAAAAATGAAATGAAATGATATAATTTCACAAGTAATTTTTTTATTTTATTCTTTTGACGTACGAGCCACTTATTCTTTTTACACGTGCTTTATTCTGCTATAATAACCGTACATCACGACAATTTCGTTAAATTGGGCGAGGGGGGGGGGAGAAGCATTTGTACAACAAACATATTTACTCTTTATACTATTAATTATTATAATTATATATAATATAGTATATTATCATATATATACTTGCTTTTACGTATTTAAAGTGATATATGTATATATATTATAAAATGGCAGTGTGGGTATATAATATAATATATGGATATAAGATTTTAAATGTTGACGATTTGATTGAAAAGAATCCAGTTTTTTTCTTCCGTCGAATAAATCACGAACGTTTCATTGCCATTTATGGTTTCCTACCTATATTGAGTTATAGGTATAGGTACGCTTTATTATTATTTGGTACACTGCATGCTCGTGTATAATTCTATGTAGGAAGCATGGTCGTCAATACATTTTAGGTACCCGCCACCCTTATATTTGATCGTTTCCTTTTCTTTATTTCTGCAAGCGGTTCTCAGAATCGAAATCGAGTTCAAAAGGAATATTTGTATATATATGTTGGATGTTCATATTATACTGAAAATATACCTGAAAGAAAACATACCAAATCTCACGTATTGGTTAATGCGATAGAATCATTGATTCTCATAATTTTATATTTTCTTGCCATTATTTTTGGGTTTTGAGTGGAACGATGAATGTTTTACATATTTACAAAGACGTATTTTCTTACTTCATTTTTATTTTTGTCTGTCATCACATTTTGGGACATTCAAAATGTTTAGATTTTCTACTTTAGCATGTTTTTTGATAGGAAAATGAATCTAGTTTTTTATCTTTGGGGGCAAAAGTAAAAAAATCACGTGATTTTTATGCAAAGCCAGTTTTTAACAAAATCAATTTTGATTTTTGGTGTAACTCTAAAATAATAAACGTATGCTGTTTTTACTGAAAGTTTGTATTAGCATTTTCTAAGCACCATAACATTTTTTAAAAATATTTTGACACTTTTTGAGCTATTTATTTGTATTTGAAATTTTTAAAATTATTATTATATTTTATACACACCATGACATTTTCAAAATAAAATGAAATATTATTAATACTGTAAGTTGAATACATTTTTTCCCGAATCTTGTTTTAAATTGCAATTCTTAGCTATAAAAATTAAAAACTGAACATTTTATAGTATCTTAACTTAAAAATAGTTAGAAACATTTCGTGATTTTCATGAATTTGATCCTAAATAATAATTAAATGCTCATTAAAAAAAAATGTGCCTATGTATCTTTAATAATTTTGAACTGCTATTGAGGAAAATTGAATTCAATATTTAAGCTTTTTGACTTTGCAGAAAAAATTTTTATCGATATTTATAGAAAAAAAACTGAACAACACACATCATTGTTAAATCAATATATACATTCATCGTTCAGTTCGGAGTCTAAAATGAATTATTTTAATTGATTATTATATCGTGTTACCTTCGAATTAATATGTAATGATCATATTTTATATTAATTATGATATCACAGTACTGATATCGCAACACGATTTTCAATTGTAATCAAAAATTTATGTAAACGTGTTAGAAAAAAATGTTTTGTATAAGATTTAATTATGAAGGTGTTCAATATAATAATATACAATACAGTTAATAAGTAACAACTGGTATGTATATAATATGTATATATAAATACATTTGTATTTTACCTATAAAATATCAATACGTGGATGAATAAAATTGAACATAGGTACTTAATGAGTTAAGCATGTTACTAAAGTGAAACCAAAAAGTATTATTTGTTTTTTAAAACTATTCATTATTTGCTTCCATTTAAATGAGTTACATATCGTCCATTTATTTATAGAGAATAAAGAAGTCAAGGAATTCTTTACTTGCAGCTATAATAAATACCACTATATAGTCTATCATATTAATATGATATTGTCTAATTTGTAGCTTTATTTAGGTATATGTTGGGATATAGGTACCTATTTATTCCATATTTATGTGCGAATATCGTATTATATCTATACCGCAGTGTGTTTACTGCGGGGAAGCAATTATAATCTTTTATTCTCTGTAGTTTTTTCCTGCATGTAAGATGATATTGTATATTTTTTTCTGTTAGTGTTCCTAGTGCCAATACTCTCGAAAAATAAATCAAATAAGTTAAGCCAGATGCAAGTGACTTTCAAAAGTTATTTTCTTCTTCGTTATATTTGTTGCACGCAGGGCTGGTAATGTTTTATTGACTTGTTGCACGCGCGAAACAAATGGAAATGGAAAAAGAATACTTATTTTATCAGAAGTCGTTTTGTTACAAGTTGCATCAACTATTTCGTACATATAATAAGTGCGTTAAGTGCAATATCAAGGTTATTGTTGGGGCTGTTATTTACCGCATGCATTGCCGGACCGGCAGTTTGGCATTAGGTATATTATACTTATACATAATATATATTTCGTGATGTATTGTCAATACCTAAGGTGTTTTCCGGATTTTTTCAATGAAATATTGCTATCGAAATCCAAAAACTCTCGTAAGTTTGCTACTGACTGAAATCGGTTTCAACATGTGTACTCATCGGTGGTATTTATAGGTATATACTACCTGTATTAAAATTGTTTTCTATCAATCGTTATATGAGTGTAGTATAGGTGTATCACGAACAGTGTTCAAACATAATCGTGATTTAAGTACCTAATCAAGAAAGAGATATTATTTAATGTTATTAATGTGAAGTGGGGTGCATCGAACAACGCCTTATATTCATTTTATTATACTCGTCCGATTAGATATTAGCCCATACGTACCTATCAAATGTGTGTGTGTGTGTGTGTGGTATAAGTACCTAGTATAATATACTATATATATATTACATGTATGAAAAAAAAATTGATGATTTGAACAATTTACACACACGTGATTATAACCGTTCGTCTTTATAACGACCGCTGTGGTAGTTCCCGCTGAATTAAATAGCAAACCAACCATCTATAATACATTAATACCTATATTATTATTATTTATTATAAAGTAATGTCCCCGGCCGCATCGATTCGTTTCAGCCGCTCCTGGTACAGAGCCATGACAGGACCTACCACGCCAAAACCATTGGTTGGTACACTAAATATTATAATTATTATAATATTCACTGTCATGTACCCAGCGGTTGAATTTGGGGGGGGGCGGGGGGACTGAGTACCTCAACTAATTTTTAGGATACTCAAGCGTACCCCTACTTATTTTATACTTCTATGTTATTTTGATTAAAATATTAGGGATACTACTTTTTTAAAAGTAGCTAGAGTACCTCTACTACTTTATTCCCAAGTCAACCACTGCGTGTACCTATAATATAATATACAGCCGCCACGCTCATAATAAAACATTCGTCGTCCGTCGCAATTTTCACGCGCGATTTCCTTCGTTATTTATGCGTGCGACCGCTAAACGTAAACCTATAGGGCATAAATTATGATATTTAAATCTTATACATTAACTAACCAGTATATCATAGAAATGTAAGTTATATAGTCCTTATCATCGAGAAAAAATAGCGTCGTAAATTTACATAATATATTATAGTTCGTGAGCTATTATTATTATTGCAATACCTACATCCCTAGTCGTCAAAATGTACTCATAACACGATATTAATATATTATTTATATGTATGTGGTACAGAAGTGAATTTTGACCTTTTTAGAACGTGTATGTTCCCACTGGTGGGGGACGTCGACTTGACTAAAATCGCGGAGACCCTGGGCAACGGGCTGCTGTTGCCGCTGTATAGCAGTCAATCGCACTCACCTTAATTGCTATACAGTCGGGCATAACACAGTAAAATAATCTTCCAATCATCGTTCATTATCATTTTATTATTTAAGGCTCGACCGTATTGTCCGTATTACGGTTTGGTGTGGCGCGGACGCTCAAAAAGTTTGGCGGTCGAGAAAACCATTTTGATCTATGCATGATATATATAATGATGATCCACGGCAATGTGTACCTAATTTATTCTTTTACATTGTGTTTAAGAGGTGATATTCGCACGTGATTGCTTACAATTATATGGTATCCTGCAGCTGTATAATATACCTATACCGCGGGTTGTTGTCACTTTTTTCTAGCAAAATAAACTGCATTTACGCGTACACCGTGCTGCGAGATCGCCATTTTATTTTGTACTCTGTAGCGCAAAAAACCGTCGGCCCCTGGCTTACCCCTTTCGGGCTGCGCGCGCCGCCATTTATATAATATATATATACATAAATTCGCGGTATAATCATTACAATAATATAATATTATATATTATATATTATTTTTATTTATTATTATATAACACCGTCCTCGTTTGTATTATAATAATATATGTCCGTGTGTGCGTATGCAGTCAGTGCAGCCATTGTGTTCCGGCGCGAATGCGTTTTATATTTTTGCCGCATTGTTCACGGGCGCCGTCCCCGTCCTCGTCACTCGGGTACGTGCGTGGGCGGCGGCGGCGTACGCATACGTACGAGCCGACCGGTCGTGCTCGAGCCGGACGGGACGTGGCGGGGGTGGCCGAGAACGTGCCGGCCGTGTATACTCAAGGGGACCGCGGGCGTGCGGAAGTCCCTGGCCATTATATTGTACGACGATGTATAATATGACGTGTGCGCGGGGCTTTATGTAGGGGCGCAGGACAATCGCGGGGGTGGTAATAATATAATATAGCTCACTACGGACATGACAAAACTGGTGGTTTCGGGAACGGGAAAAAAATAAATACCGAACCGGTACCGGACGCTCCGCTCGGAAATTGTGTGGGGGGGCACCCACTTATCTTTAAAAGGAATATTTAGGCGCAAGCTCTTTGCACGTGCATCGCAGCAGTGATCGTCCTGGGTACATAATAATAATAATAATAATAATATATATTATGGGTACGTGCGCGGACGGCATAGTGCGACGATATTATTACTATGTATCTTTCCACGTGTGACGAAACGCACGAGCCTTTTCCCTGTGTTTATTTTTTCCGTTTCAAACGGCCGTTTCGCCCGCCAAGAAGACGATTGCGATACCTATCCAGTGTTTTGACGCGTGTGTGTAGTTTTTTAACGGTTTTTTCACATTATCTTCCGCGATTATTATGTACCTATACAACAATAATATAATATTATGTACCTACCATAGTGTGTGCTTGTGTGTACACAATATGCTGTATATAGACAGTTCGTTTACGTATATACTATATAAATCCCGAACGATCACTTCTTTTATATTCTCACGCGGGCCCAATCTGCAGATGTTAAAATATAATATAGTAATATAATATATAGGTTCCTAAAATGTATATTATCCTCGTCTCGTTCGATGTTACATATTTTACGATTTTAATGGCGTTATTGTTATTATTTATTGAAATACTAATCTATAGTACATTATATACATGTATGGACGGATATTATGATACATAATATTTACCTATATATTATACGCACTGCAAAAGAAGAATAACTGAAATGTTGACAATTGAATTAGAATAATATTAATATAAACGATCGGCTTTTTCTACCATAGAAAATAATAATATGATAATTAAGTGTGCGTATTTTGCATGCACAATATATTCAATAGCGTAAACGAAACATTATAATATTTACAAAATGCTTAAATGAGTTCCTATTATAGGTGTAAGTACCTATATTAATGTTAATATAATAAAATATAAACCATAAAATTAGTCAACGGCCTGTATTTTTTCATTTAGTTGATAACCGTTAATCACGATAACTTCACAAAAATAACTTGATACCCAAAGTACTCAACCACAATATTATACCTACATAAATAATCAGTTCATGGTTGTTTTTGGAGTGCACTCATGTATCTCATGTAACTCATGTATTAATTTCATAATGCATTTTTTAATGCTATTTTCGTTGCATTAATAGGGTTGGTTCTCCCTGGAATTCCAGGAAAAAATATTTAGTCTATACAATTTGTCACATATTAAACCGTAAAAAACCTCAAGTTTAGAATAAATTAATATCGATTGGAAACATCAGTAATCTGAATTTATATTATACTGTATTCTCGTATGTATATTTTTTTTATGTTTATTAAATATTACATATTTTTTAGTTATTTCTTATACTACGCGTGTGCCAAAAACCACTATTATATTATGTAAATTACACATAAATACCTACTGCTGAATTTGAAAGTTGGGTGACTATCATATCCTAATTAGGTCTTAAAAATGTATTCTTTTTTAATTCTGATATTATAAATGTCATGGTCTAATTACTTGTTGCAATACACAATTTTAAATAATTTACCTTCTGACACTAGCTTTTTTTATTTTTTGAAACTATTAATGTGTATACTTTTGTATTTCAAACAAATTTAAGGATAAAATAATTGTGAAATTGTGAATTATATTTATAATAATGTTGGTTACACTTGACAGCAATTAACCGAATTTGGAGATTTGCTTAACCTGGTGCATACCGCATTTACCTGCATATTTGTATAAAAAGAAAATATCGTATACCAGATTTTAAATTGCCGTAACGAGCCAATTAAATATTATTTTTTGTATATAGTTATTGCAAGTTGCAATGAGAGAATACAATAAAGTATTTCAATAAATAACAATGATTAAAAACGATGAAATAATAATTATTAATTACTAACGATTGAAATACTATGGTCGCGGTGTTAAATATAGTTATATAAACAGTGTGATAAATATGTTTTTATCTAATCTCTGTAATTTTACAGTTGTTTAATTAAAAATAAATTACAATGATCGGAAACAAACTTAATAATACTCTATATACCTACTTGATGATTTTTTAGATTATATTCACCCATTTTATTTTTTAATAATAATATTTTGGAATTTGGAA
>PVMI01041248.1:0-13034 GCA_008528875.1 Aulacorthum solani | reverse complement strand
GATACGTCGCCGTCGAGGGGACTGACGTTTTTTATTATTATTATATTATTATTGCCTATTATCATTGTTGTCGTTGTTGTTGTTTGATCTGCCGCCTTGTCATGTTCACAATAATATGTTAACATTTCGCACACACATACTCACAAATAATATGCAATGTGATTCGCCGAGAATGCTCATCCCTCACCCATGTTTTTTTTATTCGAATTCTGAATTATAGAATTTTTAAACACCGGCATATTTTGAAATCCTTAACATTTTTTAATTACTTACTTGAGGAGTGTCCTATGGGCTTTGAGTCACCGCCTATGAGGCTCTCATGTTTAGGTTCGTTTCCGTTTTTAAAATGAGACCCTAGCCCGATTTCTTATTATGATATTATTTAATGAATATAATTTGTTTGATGCACTAAATTTGAAATTTGAATGAGTAACATTTCTCAGTTATTAAAATGTTTGACCACCTAAGTATAGGTATTAGTACTTAAAAATGGTTTTACAAAAAAAAAAAAACAGCTGTAATATTTTGCAAGATCTAGTGTGTATTATACTTGAAACATTTTTACAAATTATTATAATTATTTTCAAATCACCATAGCCCCTATATATCTTTCAAACCCTTTACCTGTAAGTTGTCCTTAGTAGATAAGTACACTAAGAAAGTAAAAATGAAATAACTCAAAAACTACTCGTTAACATTAAGACTTTGATACGTCGTCATTTTCATAAAAAATATCCGCCAAACGACCCACTGTAGAAAAGGGGGGTTCTCATGGGAAAATCGAAAGTCTGTTTCTCCTCGGGACATCTACACTCCTTTTAATATGTAGTACGAAAAATCTGAACAATTTTAAAATATGCTCATAATATACAAGTGCGCGTGTTTAAAAATTTCGAAAACGGAGTGCGGGTGAGCATCATGCTTATGTGAATCACTCTGTGTACCACGCTCCGCTGCACAGAAAATAGGTCGAAATCGTTACAATACGC
The DNA here is from genome assembly GCA_008528875.1 of Aulacorthum solani. Taxonomy (NCBI): domain Eukaryota; kingdom Metazoa; phylum Arthropoda; class Insecta; order Hemiptera; family Aphididae; genus Aulacorthum; species Aulacorthum solani. The sequence goes on along the minus strand of PVMI01041248.1, from coordinate 12,045 downwards.
TTGTAATTACCTATATGTACACGTTTTCGACGGCGATGGGTATACAGCTATTACGCATATACTCGTTCGGGGCACGGCCTAAACGACGACGTGACAATATATCACCTGTCATTACTATTACTATTATCATTATTGTTATACAATATTATTATAAGCACGCGGTCGAAAGACCACTCGTGCCCGCATTGACCGCTTCGGCGACCGTAAAAGTGCGGCGAAAGTTGCGCGTCTATCGATGCTGAATCGGCCTAATTGACCCCGATGTGAAATTAACCGATTTCGATGGAAACGCACGTCGCCATTATTCAAAACAGATATTTGCATAAAAACACGATATATGTACTACGCACAGAGCACTATATGTGCGTATGATAATGTTATTACCGTACGCCTACCTAACAATGTGATATAATAATAACAATAACAGGTGTATACTTTCAGACGATATTGTTTCGGGCAAATGGCCGATCCCGTATTCCACGCGCGTCACGCCGCCGCCGCCACTTCGAGAAAATTTAAAACAATAGTATAAGTTAATATACCATTATTAGGTTATTCGTCTTCGCTGTCGTCTCTGTAATATGATAATAAAAATAGGTAGGTAGATCATAACGTCATATTATAATATATTATTATTATTACTGTTACGGTTGTTCGTCTGACGACTCGTTAACCCTCCAGACGCCACTGCCGTTTATAATAGTTGTGCACGTCATAGATTTCACTGAGCTCGACCATTACGTAAACCGCGATCATAATATTATATAAATAATAACAATAATAATTTGTATTTTACGCTTACTGTGAACCACATAGAATATTATTATCTTACCGCATGATACCTTATAATATTATACTATACAAATAGCCGTTCCTATAGCTGGTTGACCTGCAGTATATGTGCCCATATATATACTTATATAGTTGTGACTTGTACGACTTGAGTTTAAATCACTGAACACGTAATTATATACATTTTCACCTTGTTTATACGGTTTACATTGCGAAATAATAGTAGGTACATAGTTATAACGCCTTTATCGTAATCTCGCGATTTCGTTACGGCGGACAACTAGAAAATCCAACCTCAAACCTGCAAAACATGCCCAGTATTAAATGGAAATTTTGAATTTTTATAAATGTATGACTTACCTATATTATGTACACTTTTTCAAATGTCCGATATAATTTTCTCGGGGATAGTTGAATTTCGGAAAATATACTCGCCGAGTAGTGTTATACTTTTGTTGGATAAATATTCGTATAATAAGCTTCTTATAGCCTGGTTGTTGAGGCATCATATCAAAACGGTAATTTAATGACATCTCGTGGGTAAAAAATAACGTTTCAGATTTAATAGCGTTTACAAATACAAAGTAGTTTTTTTAATCGTTCATAATTTATTTGTAGTGAGTATTCTAAATAGATACGGACTGTCATACATAAAAAGACACGATTTGGCATAATACATTGCTTATACATAATAATCGAGGACTGTCGTGAATCGATTAAGATTTTTTTTTATCTATTATATTATATATTATATTATTCATTTATACATTAAACGCTTATTTTTTGTACCTAACATTGATGTATTACGGTTGTAATGTGGATTTATTTATTTCTATCATGTAAACCTAACACGTTTGTGATTAATTTGCTATATATGTCTAGATAACTCAAGCGACTCTATATTTTAAATATTAAGAATAATATACGAAAACGTCATAGCTAGGAAACCGCTCTTTTGAGTATACTTGTTAGTGTATTACATCGATTTAGAGAAGTAAATAGAGTTTTAGTGATTCGTATTTTTTTTTTTTAGGGGGGGGAGAGCTGTTAAAGTGCTACTCGAATTTATTGTATATTGATGGGATTAATATAATATCTGGTTTGTTAAAATCTAAACGATTTCCATGATGATGTAAAAAAGTCATCAAATAACACCATGGTAACGATACATAACATAGTCACTAGTTTATATAATAGGTGTTTGTACGACTATCATTACAAGACAAAACTCTTTAAAAACCTATAAAATGTGTGCATAGATCACGCAGTTATTCGAAAATATTCGAAGAATTCGATGGAAAAAAATCGAAATGTTTGAGTTAAACTGAATTTTTGCCAAAAAAAAAAAAAAACCTTATCAGATATAAACAAGATCTTCGGAAACATAATTATTCGAGCAACATGTTTAAATATTGGTTTACTCATTTAATATGTAATGGTTTATGTTGTTTTGAAAATTATAACCGGTTGTAGTTTGTTTTTAATACGTACATTTAGAAACCTTAAAACTGATTACATCTGCGATCTAGTCGGCCGCGTTCTAAGATAGGTACGCTAGATACGCGTCGTGCGTAAAATAATTATTTTTTTCTTCACATATCTTCTCGTATACGTACGCCAATGCCACTAGCCTGAAACCCAGGACCGTCTTGAACAAAAATAAATCCTCCTCGTGGTTTTCTTTTTTCGTTGTGACGAAATATTTACGCTCCTCGCGACCGTTTTGTGAGCGGCGAGTACCTCTATATATAACATACGTATGCACAATAATATTTAATAGTAATAATAATAATAATAATATACCTATCGTCCGGACTATTATTAGGTATATAAATAAAAATATATTATGTATACGACGGATACGCTGTATAAAGCTGTGCCGCCACCGTCGCAATCAGCCGTCAGGTCACAAATTATTATTATAATATATTTTATGAAACGTATTTGAAATTAACATGTATAATATTTACGTTTCCGGACGTATTAAGTTATAAAAGTGTCGTGAAAAAAATATTCATACCCCAGCGAATATTCAGAGACTTGTCACGTCATAAACATCCAGGTTCGGAGCTTGTGTACACTGCACACACACACACATATACACACACATTAAATAATATGAAAATTTACGTTCGAGTTACCGCAACAATAATAATAATAAAGCGCGCGTCTCGCATCTCCGGGCAATTAGAGATGGTATTGTGCGCAAAGGAGACGGCGGCAGAATAGGATCGACGGACCGGACGGACAGACCGACGGGAATGGTCGGTGATGGGGAGGGGGAAGATAAGTTAAAAAACGGTTTTTCTCGTTCTGTTCGAATTGTCCGTATAGGTATGTATATATATATACTTATATGTGTAAGCAGGCCGGAGCTGCAGCAGCAGCCACCGCCGCCGCGACGGGCGAGCACCGCGCACATTGTTTATTTACTGTTTTGAATAAAAAACGAATTTATTACGCCAAGTGGCTGAATATTATTAATAATAAACTATTCAGATGACAAACGCGCCGCCGCCTACATTCGAGGCGTACAGAGTGTTTAAAATATACATAAATATATGTTATATTACAATAATAATATATACACAAGCATATATAATGCATAATAATAATATTAATATAATAATATATACCTACTATAGTGCGCATATGTACCAGGCACCTACGTGTATATATATAGTATGTACCTAATACTGCGATATGAGCGCGGACTACCAGTTTCGTGCGAGCTGATGTTTCGAATTACTACACACACGCGGTCCGCGGCCACCGTCGTTCGACTCGTTTCCGTTGAATGGATGTTGTTTTATAGTCCGATCAAAGAAAGAAGAGGGAAAAAAAAAGAAAAAAATGCGCAAGTCACCCGGCCGAGGCAATATTTCCATATCGGGATGCTGATTGATTGGCCGACCGCGATAGAACCGCGTTATAATATGGGAGCCAACAGGTTTCCGATATACCTAGGTAGGTATACGTATTATGCGCGCATATTATATAGTGTGTTGGTGACTTTAACGCGTGTAAACGTTGTTGCGACGACGACGAGCCATTGTCATTAATTCGCCGTTACTATAGTGTATAATATTGTCTAATATAGATTTTTAGAAAAAACTTAAACGGGAGTTCGCACACACGCTGGTGGGCAGCATCTATATATGACTATACTCGGATCCGCAGTGAACTCGATTCGTCGCTTCTCACCGACCATATAATGCATTATACTGCAATATATTACCACTTACCACTTACCGTCGATTATAAATACACACTAGTATATGACCAATGGCATTTCACAGGTATACTGATTCGGTGTAAATATAGCTATAGTAGGACATAATAATATATTGTCGTACCGCAGTGTACGCGTGTAAGTTGTAATTGCAGCAGCTAGCGGTCCCGAGTTATTGCATTCGCGTTGCTTCCGATTTGCGTTTATCGAGTATGTTAATTATATGTAGTGATATGTATATGGGTACGATACGAATGAGAAGAAAAAATTGTGTTTTTTTTTTTTCAAGATCGCCGAACAATATTTCATTCCGCCTCATGGGATTGTGTAGGTACGGTTGGACGTATGGGAAATTGAAAAATATATCGTTATTTAAGTACATGTTTAGAAAACAAATTTCAGTGTATTCAACTAGAAGATGAAATATTATTATTTTACCATTTATCTTGCACGTACTCATTTTTAATAAATTATTTTAACTTGTTCATTATTATTATTATTATTTTTTAATGCAAATATAAATAACGTGTGCACTTGTATGCGTATGTATACGATTATAATACGACTGCGCAACAGCCAACTTACACACTATTTATTATAAATGTACATATGAAGTATAAATTACGATGATGAATTTCATTAAAACGCATTTATATTGTAATACTTTAATTATTTTAAGGATGTATATGGACATATACGTGTACCTACTCGTGTATACGTATAATGTATTTTATACAATAATATCATGTACGAACGCGGTTTTTATTAATTATGAAAATAAAACATACGTATATACGTTTTTTTATGAATCTTACAATTCGTATATATTATGTTAATCGAATAATATATGCAATTTAATAAATGTGTAGTAAACGTCGTATAAAATACGATTATTTCTGGAAAACCAATCAAAAGCCACATAATACACGGGTGGGGTGGAATATTAATATATATTTAACCATTAAAAATTATTAATGTTTTTACATGTATGTAAGTAGGTACTGTTAAAAATTTGTTATTTATGTCAATTTATTACTAGGTATAATATTATCACTATGCCTGGTATACCATCACGACGATGGGTGTATTCCACTTATTATATTTTAATAATTCAATCTTTATGCAATTTTGTTTGTCCTCGGTACATATACGTTCTGTGTCATATAACGTACAAACGTACGCAATAGGTTTAATAATATTACCGAAAACGTAGGATAGGACCTATGACTGAGTGTGCTGTAGTTGATATTGTATAGTTTTCACGAGTATACCCGAAGTTGACCTACAAAAACACGTATGTATATACATATATATATATATAAATGAGTTTAGTATAGGTACCCATACATATTTCAGTTCAATAATTCAACTTTTTTCTACATAAATTATTAATAGCATTAAAAAAAGCAATAATAAAACTCCCCGTGTGTATAACATATTTTTTTAATGCCTGCGTTTTATTGTCATTCAAATTTAGTGCACACACGAACAAACATTCGCTATATAGGTGCATGGTTGTAAAATGTTTAAAAATGCAGATGGTCAAGGAAAGCGTACACATACGCACCTTATATATAATATTATTACATACCTTAAAGTTGATAGGTACCTCACGCGGTTTTGGTATGTACGGCTATCCGGGAACGGGCTATAAAAAAAAATAAAAAAATCCTTATTATATTATTATAGCGCTACAAACAAATGATAATTTAAATTTTTATCGAAACGACCGAATTCATTAATCTTCTTTTGTGACATACACAGGTTTTGGCGTTATCTCGTATGGCTAGAGGTACCCATATAGCGGAGAAATACGACGTCGTAAATTAAAAGAAAATACTCGGCCAATTGACACCACCTGTATGGGTCCGGCTTAAACGAAAAGTCTATAATATTATAATAGTGGCCCACAACCGAAGCCACCTCGGCGATATTATTAATAATACCACATTCTGACTTATTATTCACGATTTGGCATATCATTGCTACATAACTCGTATGATCGCAGTATATATATATATATAATATATGTATGTATATATTATAAAAGTGTTTAAAAATTGACTGATTTTGAAATATGAACAAACCACCGCGTTTGGATTTTGAAAATTAATTATTACACGGAAAATTGATTTAAATGTTTATAAATGTAATTTTTAATTTTTTCCCAATCATTTATACCGGTCGTTATATTTGTTGCATATCATACATAAAACCCCTCTAGAAAGTTATTTAAATATTTTGACAAATTAAACAAGTATTTTATTTATTTATATTTTACATCATTAGGTAAAGTCAGAAGTGGTCGTATCACAAAATATAAGTATTTATAAAATAAAAGATTTAAATTTAAATTAAAACCATCGAAGTATCGTCGTAAACAAATCAAGTTCTCATCTGTAAATAATCTAAGATGATTGAGGTTTTAAATGTAATGTTATATTTTACTTATTTTAATTTAAAAATAAATCTTTCACGGATTTCTCGATAAGGTGCTTACTATCCAAATGTCTAAAAAAAAATTATATAATTTACTTCGAATAATAAAACCCTTCAAGATTGTATACCGAATCGCACTAAAAGTCATAATTAAAATTAAACATCTCTCGTTTAGTTTGAGTTTTAAATCATGCCAAAATCTAAAAATATTTATTATTTCACTTTGAAAAGTGTAGATGTTTCTTTGTTGGGGAAAAATTAATTAAAATAAGTCGTTTATTATCGTCAAATGAAAACACTGGAAAATAATAATAATTGTTACTTGCACCAAAAAATTGTATTTTATTTACTCGCGCGGTTGGGTAAATTATTTTTCTTATCTTTAAGACTATTGCATAGATAAACACGTTTTACCAGTCGTGTTTGTATAATGACCGAAAACTGTGTACAATATATTATAATATAGGTGTATATACATACCTACCTATATTCGAAACAGTTAAATATTCATGAGTCATACGTGTAAACCTATACATAAATAATAGGAATTTTAATTAAACGTTTCATGTGTTGTACAGCCACTCGAAAAAAATTCAAAAGTTCTTCTCTGTAATAATAATTATATTATATATGTTTATCATTCAGCGGTATCAATCACACATGTATGTAGATCATTATATTATTTTATTCCACGCATACTATAATATTATGCACATATGGACTCGCGGAAAAGATTTATACCTAATATACACTTGGACACGTTTGCAATTAATTATACAAATATAATATAATAATACTGCGGTGTGTCGGTGTGCGTATAACGCGGTGTCGTAGGTATGCGAAAATTATAAATTATTATTTGTGGCGCGTATAACATAATTTAGTGCAGACACCTAAACGATCGTCTAAACTATTATATTATTTATCTAATATTAATTACGAACGGCGGTAGAAACGATTCGAACTAAAGTATTAAAAAAATAAATACGATCACAGGTATCTGGTATAGGTATAGCTGGTAGGTACATCGTTCAATCTTTCGTTATAATGTGTATCGGTCATCTATTTTCGATAAATGATTATAATAATTGAGTTTGAGTGTAATATTATTATACATTATAAGTCGTCTCGCGGTTGTTCGTTCGTGTGTTTTCCGAAAGATATTATTATAACAATTTTATTCGCAAACCATTCTGCAGCGAACAATAAATGCGCACGACTGCATGTATTATTATATTACACCACACAAGTGTTGGAGCAACCATACAAGAACAACACAATTCAAGCATCCGGTGATTTTCGACCGGTGTTCGGAATTTATAGAAGTGCATATTATAATATAATATATTATTATATTATATACATGTTAAGGTATACAGAGTGATTAACCAAGCATGCCTTCATCACCGTTTTAACCTTTAATATTGGATTTATTAAGATTCTGGTGTTTGTAGTTTTAACTATAGTTGCGAGGAACATAATTTTTTCGTAATTTTATACATCATTTTTCAAATGAGAACCGACCTTCTTACTGTAAATTATGAAGCAAATATTTTATTTTAACATTTTTATGTGGTGACTTATCTATATTAAAATTCAAACGAGTAGTTTTCGAGTTATTAAAATGCATATAACTATGGATAGTAATAAATAATAATATAGTCCTTAAAAATGGTTTTACATAGCTATACAATATTTACATGTCATATTTAATTTAGTATTTATTTTGCTCAGACAATTTTTAGTAAACCTAGAATTTCTTTACAAAATAATACCTATGAAAGATTACTATTTTCAAATCATCATAGTTCCTACTATGATGATACACCCCCCCCCCACATATTCCAATTTCCAACCCATTCAATACGGACATTGGACCTATTATCCTAAGTTACACAAATGTATGTAGGTACCTAAGTCAAAATAGAAATTGTTTGAATTTCTACGTGTAGAATTGATGTGAATTATGCTTCATATATGAATTTATATGAAGTAGATATTCGTTTCTCGAACATTATGAGACCGAAAGCTGCCGTCAAAGTGCACTGGACATGAGCGTTTATTCCCACCGGAAATGTTGAATCGTCAAAAGAGGGAAAAAAATTACATCACTACACTACCTATACACGACGTACAATAAAATACATCGACATCATCGAAAGAGACGTTTTTAGAAGAAAACAAAACCCATTATGTGTATATACAACCGAGTAATATGTATATTACACTCGCATTCGGAGCGATGGGATTTGGGCGAAGACGCCGACGGTCGCTGCTGAGCGGTGAGCATGAGGAAAAAACAATGCGTCTGCGGACATGTCTCGGCGAATAAGCGATTATTTGCGAGAGAATACAATTTTATTATTCGGGCGACGCAATTTATATTCGCCGTCGACCGGAGGGAATTTACATGTCCATCTTAGTCGTATACAACAACAACAACAACTGTACAGTGGACGCATTTTTACATAATATTATGTGCGTATACGCAGCTCGGTCGTCCCTATATCACACACGATGAAGTACCTACCTGCAGCTTACCTACCCATATATATATATAAATACATATTATATCCTTGTAATACTGCTATAAACTATATTACATATTATATTATGCAATTTTATTTTCGTAAACGACTGCACAGTGTGCACACACACACACGCACACACACGGACAGCGACGACTGCTCGCCGACGACGACGACGACGAAATGAATGCGAAGGCGTAAGGTGGACTATATATTATTATATTATACATTATGCATCCGTATATTATAATAGGCACACACATATATATATACATACCTACAGTGTTACACGACTGCAGACGGTTTAACGAACGGGTCGCGAAAAATCGTTTTGTATTGTTTATTCGTTTTCAAGTACCTAACTATAGTATTATATGCTCGAGTAAATAATAATATTATATTACCGTTCTCGTCTCTCGTCGCAAGACCTGCAGAGCATATTATTATAAAATCCAAAATCGGACAGCAAATCCTCAAGACACCACAAACATTATTATACGATCGTATCGAACATCCACAAAATACAACTTTTTACTCTTCAAATCTCGTGGGTCCTTCGCACTTTATCCTGGCGACATGTGCCACTGTAGCAAAGTATATTATGTTTCTCGTCTATCGACTACCCCTCCCCCCTCTACTAATCACGTCGGAGCTTACATAAAGCTGACCACAAGTAATATTGATCGAAATTAGAGTTATCCTTTCTATGGCGCATTATATCTTATCTTAAATCAGTGCCGAACACGAAGTAAGTTTATTTATTATCAACTAATTATGACGAAATAATAAATATTCACAGTTTACTTACATTCATTTTTTCAATAGTTTTCGAGGAACTAAACTCATGGTAATTTTGTATTATATAGTCGTGGTACCAGCTGATGTTTTATTCTGAAAATTTCTATTATTGATAAAATAAAAAATTATCCAGTTTACCTATAGGTACAGGTGGTTTTTCATTAACAAAATATGGGCAATATAAAAATCTGATGTCAAAGGAGGCGAAAGGCAATCTATTCCCCCTAAATACGTCACTGCCACGATTGAATTGTTCGCACGGATATAGCATCTTGTATGCTATAAGTAGACTTCTTATTCGGAAGAAAACATTTCAATGACCGTCCCTGATTGTAGACTCGCGACTTCCGCAATCACCGCTTCCGGATATTCCGCCCCGCCGTTCATCAGTTAAAACGGAAGCGGCGAACAGCCAATCTCGCTTAAAGTACAAATTAAATTAGCCACATACCGGAGTTCCGTCAATGGACGGGTTTTTACACTCTGCCGACATGACAATACTTTATGAAATCGCACTTAGCGTTATACACTTTTCGTACGACAGTCGTATATGGTAATGCTTTTAGTATACGCACGAAATTCGAGGAAAAAGTATTTGCACTCTCTTATAATATTAGACCCTCGCTGCAGGATTCGCCCATCTCGGGAGGTCAATCAGCTAAAATCGGTGCGGCGTATGTATACAAAGGGGTGGGCTTTAGGGGTTTGTCCTTTGTAGATACTTTTTCAAAGACATACCTTTCTCTTTTATTAGTTAATTTATAAAAGGACGGTAAATGGGAATACAAGACGTCCAGACCGTCACTGCCGTTATCGGGAAACCGAAAATCTTTGCCGACGAAAACTGCGTATTTAGTAATAATGTTTAGCTACGAGATGGCGCAATAATCGAAAATTGCCACGTTGACTTAATCACCTTTAATCGACTGTATTCAGCTCTTTTGACCGCTCGCCGCCCAATTCAAAGAGGTGTGAAGATACTCGGGTATTACGCCGAATATAATATATTATAGTCTCTAACAATACGCACGTAGGTACGATTTTATACTTAGCCTCCCACGACCGGGCCGTTTAATCGCGTTTTAGAGTGGCCGCATATTAATAATCTTGTATATTATTATACATGGTACCTATACACATCGGACTATAATTATTTATATTATTAGGTGTGTATGCACTCTCTGTCCGGTTCGGTTATCAATCATTTTCGGGTCGTCCGTTTGTTTATACGTCGGCCGTCGTCATCGCGGTCGCACACACAACAATAATATCATATATATATATATAAATATTATATTATATAGGTATGATATTCAAGTGCGAGTACATCTCTAACATTATTATCTCCACTCGGTGCCTCGCAACAACTACAACAACAGCAACAATAATAACGATATTGTCTAATATAATATTATATATTATTATATATGATGTACCGTCGCACGACAACGGTAAACACAATCGGTCGGACGCCGACACGGGTGAAAAAAAAAGGTTAATTGAGCTGACCTCGTCGTCGTCGTCGTATAGAGTAGTCTTGTCAGCGGAGTGCTCACAACGGTATACTGCTGCAGCTATAGTACGGTCAGTGTCCGAGATATAAAATGGTTGTTCGAAGGCACACGCAGTCGTCGTCACTATATTATATTTGATATGACGCACAGTATTATTATAGTAATATTATTGTGTGTGATGATCGCGGACGAACAATTTTTCGCAGGCCATTGCAGAGCGCCCGCGACGTACAAAACATAATCTCAATGCCCTCCCCTCCCACTTTGGAATTTAGATACGGAAATAGCGACTCCATTCGTTTCCGGTACTATGGTTTTTACTGCTTTTAAACCCGCCGTTTGGGCTCGATCCCCTCCCTGCAAGTCATCCAACTTTCAATGTGTGTAGAGGGGACTTACACGGAGCTCAAAATTCTACGCACATAATATACGAACTGGGTGAGCTCTGGCTGCTTCCAGTGGCTACAATTATCAACGTTGTTTTATTATTGCAGCGGACAAGACCCGGAATTCAAAACCGTTCTCAAAATATTCTCCAAGACTAGTAAACTGCGGTATATGCCATAGATACTTGGATATAATATAGGCGATATAATTTCAGGCGATGACCGAACCGCTTGCGGAATGGACTCTGTAGAACCGTAGGTATACACTAGGCACATAATATGATGTACCTATATTATATTATATTATGTACAATTTCGTTACAGAATGTTTCTAGACACACACAGTCGCATCATAA
>PVMI01041245.1:6468-32738 GCA_008528875.1 Aulacorthum solani | reverse complement strand
CAAAAAAACGATATCAATTTTTAACATTTCAATATTTTATACCAATATAATTTTAAGTATTTTTTTTTGTTTTGGTATGGTCAAGTTGAACGAAGGTCAAGGATACCTACATGAATCGCATTATTCTATTTATACAACATAACTTGGACAAAGATAAACCTTCAAAATTGAGACACATGGTTTAAAACCGTCTCTATTCTTTGATGTATCTAGTATTTTAGTAGGTATTTGTATTATAAATAAATCAGAAGTATATTTTTATGATCACTCTGAAAAAAATACGTAAAATAATCGTTGACAATATAATTTATGTAGGTATACGTAGAAGCTAAACATATAGTAGGTATGAATGTATGATATAAAAACGATAAATTCATTATTTATTTTTAAATAAAATCTATTTTGTTTTTTTTTTAATTCTAAATAAATAACAATAGCCAATAGGTCTATAGATATTTAACATTTATATTACTAATCAATAAATAATATTACTAATTTCTAGGAATTTTATATTTTTTTAAATATTGTGAATCTTTTTGAGCTATTTATAGACATTTTAAAATACTGTTTAGTTTTTTTCGATCTATATTTTATACAATTTTCAACAGCTTGAAAATTTAATAATATAAGCTTGTAGAAATTTAAAATCATCGAAAATACTTAGGTAGTAAATTGTAAATTACATTTAAGTTACAATTGTAAACTATAATAGCTAAAGCTTGAAAATGTAATACAAGGTAAGAATGTAAGATGGTATTATAGCATTCTGAAAATATAGAAAATACATCTGCATATTTTTTTTAATAGATATGAAAGTAAAAATTTTAAGGAAATTGGAAGGTTTAAGAGAACGACAATACAATTTTACTCTAACAATTTTAATTATTTTTTTGGAACTCAATTTCTGAATGTTTTTGTTATTTTTGTAATAATTTTGCTGTTGTTTGTGTGAAATTGAGCAATTTCATTGATGCTGTCTTTTTTATGATAACGACTTGAAAATTTCACGTATNNGTTCTCCAGCTTTGTACCAATTTCAAATAGGCACCATTTTTCTACACCAATATTTAGCACATATTCAATCAAATGCAGGATTTGCACGACCATTTCCAAAATGTGTACGTCACCGCAGTTTAATCGGAAAGTTCAATTTTCCATGAATAGGGCAGTTGAAATGTCCCACCCACGTGTAATAAAACTTTTTCCAAAACTTTTTTACGCCAATATTTAGTACGTAATTTAAACCATGAAAAAAGTTGGTTTTCATGGAGGCTAGCCCTGGGTTCGGCTGGAGAAACTTTTTCCTTGCCTCTCCCATAGAAAATTGTAAGATCCGGGTAAATCAGTGTCGTACAAATTTCGGAAACTATCTTACAAATATATGCAAATTAATTGCTAAATATTGGCGTTGAATAATTTGGAAAATTTGAAATGAGCGGGACTGTGGAAATGTACTTATAAATTTCGTTTTGGATCGTTTTGAGTCCGCCTTGCTGTTGTAAATGTACACATACTGCGTGGCTAAATTATTTCCATGTAATTTTATGTGATTGTCATCAGATAAAATTTTATTGGTGTTTTTTTTCCAAAGGTTAGGTTAGGTTAGCTAACCATTAAAAAAGTACCTAACACACAATCATCTGTTTTTTGTGTGTTACTTTTTTAATTGATGCAGGCCATGCAGCGTCTTAAGTGATAAAATCGTTTACACTCTACACCGTTTAAATAAGCTTGAAAATTCCCGGTATTTGTAAGGTGGCAGAAGAAAGTAGAGGGCAATATAGATTTCGGACCATTTAGTCAATAAACTTATATCTAGTGTGAAAAAAACGTTTAACAAAGCTGTACAAGTTGTGATGAGCTTTCAAATCTGAAGCCACATATATATATTTTTACCTTCAGACCCAGTCATTACATACTGGTGTACAATTGCAGTAATTGGGGTTAACAAAGTTACAAATATATGCGATCATTCAATGAAGTACAAAAATGATAACGATAAAAAGCAGTAAAACATATTTGTTTGTTTCATAAATTTTGTTTTGTAGATAATTACTTAAAAATATATAAATAAAATATTTTTAAAAAGGTCAATAGTTTTTGAGTTAGGTAATCAAATGTTTAGTACACGTTAGACATTTAATGCTTGAATACCTGTATATACTCGTAATATGAATATAATATATTACAATTTGATTATACTTTACTTAGTTTAAATGATTCATTGTCATACATACATACATCATATTATAATACACTATATACAGTATACACATATGACATATAATCGGTTTTTATTGCTAGTAAATGGTTGAAATTCATTATTGATATTTAGTTACCAACGTATAGTTTTAGTGCGAGTATATTTGTTCGGTGCTTCGGTAAATATTTATTTTTAATAAGGCCTTCGTGTAAATTATGTTAAATTCTGTTTTAAGTTATAAGTAAAACGAAATTAAATTGAAAATAATTATTTTTTCTCACTCTTGTATTTCTATACTTATTAATCATTAGGTATTACCTAATTAATTACTGTTTATATTAAATTATTTTAATAAAACGTAACATTTTGAGTTTTTATATAGAAACGCAATGTTACTATTATAATATTATTTACATACATTACCATAATCAGTATGTAGGTACAAGTGTTCAATGTATTACGTAAGTACGTATTGGGAATATTGAAGTATTTATGTATAGCATCCTACTAGATACAGTTACAAGGTACTTACTTCCTACTGGAATATTATCTAAATATTCATTAAGTTTATTAAGTAGGCACCTTGGTATACCTAAATATTTTTTTGAACTTCTTACATCTTAATCTTACACATTACAAATAAATGCTACAAACAATAAACATTTTGGTAAATATACGACTCTAGTTTCTAGTCAAGATCGTCTGTCTAATTAAATGATCCATCAATATTTTCAAATGTAATGGATTGCTATCCTGCTATCCTGCTAAGGTAGGTGAATGGATATCCAAACATTCAGTCTCTGTATGCTGTACCAACTCTGTGCAGTTTTTAGAGTTATATTTTAATAACAATTATTTATATATATAAACGATATGTTATAATTTATTGGTTATTATATAGTTGTATAACCTTGTCTATATAACACGAAGACATTTAATATGATCCTTCGAATTGTTTGAGTTGAATTATAACTAGTTCCACGACCATCGTGTAAATCGTGATTTCCAAGTTTCATGAATATTGTGAAAAACGACTTTCATGTACGGCATCGATTTTGATTGATGGAAATTGGTGACAGACTGAATGTCAGTAGGTTGTAGGTAGAGTGACACAAGTAATCGCTAAAAACAAAAAATGATAAGTGAAGTTTCTGTTTGTCTTGTGTATACGAACCAATAGGTTTAAGTTTAAAAATCGTTTCGGCATTTCTGCAGTAGTTTTTGAGCAATCACTCCTTTGATGCAGCAATATTAATATCTATAGCGTCTCATTAAATTAATAGAAATGTATAGTAAATTGGATAAAATTGTTTATTTTTTTTTCTTACCTAATTAGTTTTCGTTTTATTTATATTCATATTTTGATAATTTTAACATGTGTACAAATATAATAGAATAATTATAGATGCTATACCTACAATATCATGTTCACGTATACAGACCCTACCATAGAACCTCGGGGTGTCTCAATGACTCAATCAAAAACTTTTTGATCTGTTATATATTAAACGTGATATGACCTTAAAATTATGGTAAGTTATGTCTCTGCATAAATATTAAATACTATATTGAACCTTTAATAAAAATTATATAATATTATATTATACTGATTATTAGGTATAGTAAGTAAAAGTGTACAACAAGCATTTGATAATAGTAAAGGTAGGCCTCTCAATGAATTTACAAATTAACAATTCGTATTGAGCATCACAAATTCTAGACTGCTGTCTATAAACTTTATTCATTCTAATGGTTGACTATACACAACTCAAAATTAGGGAATTTCGATCAGTAATATAAGTTATTACACAAATGCTAAAATAATATTTTAGTATAGTATGTGCCTGTGTGACTATTACTCAAAAGGCGTATACTATAAGTACTATAAAATATAAATTGTCATTATCTTAATAAACCATAAAATATATAGGTAGAATAATAGAATATACGCAATATACCCATGATGTATATAATCGTTTAAACTTTAAAGGCACAGCAGCGCACTGTATTAAAGGAATCAAAAAAAAAAGTGTTCAATAAAATAGTATTCAGTATTTTAACTAAAAATTGTTTTAAGAACTTTAAAAATAAAAGTATTCAAATTCACAAGTACTTTACAATACTACTAACAGCTAGTAAACAATAGATATTTTGAAATGCGAAGGACGATAGCAGTACCTTCACACCTGTGATAATCTATGAATTATTTATATATATAGACGTAAGACGTCAGAAAATATAAGGAAACACGTGCTTACGATTAAGTATATCGTATATCATAATATAACACTGCACACACTATGTGTGGTTTCTGTACCATGTATGTACAATTGTACAATAATGAATAAATTGATTTTCAATATAGCAATTAACAGATTATTAGGAAAAAATTGAGAAAATTTGAAAATATTATAAATTTTTAAATAGTAATCTAAATTAAAAATTTTAATTTCTCATTTTTCTTAAATAACACGAATCGTATAAAATATTAATTTGAATATTTTTATATAATTTATATATATATATATATATATGAGGTAGTGGCTAGGTGTAGGATAACACAATATTATAATTTACGATTATATTGTAGTAAAAAAAAATATGTTCTATTGTTTTGAAGTTTTAAGCTGTATTATAGTTCCTTAACTATTAGCTTATACTCTTTAGTTCATATAATTTATAAAGGTAGTAATTAGTAGGTATTATAAAAAGCTTAGGTATATAAAATTAAATGTTATATTGTAATGTGATTATATATTTATGTGGATACATTATATAAATTATAATAATATTATCATCATAATTGCTTCTATGTGTATAAACTTTATCATTAACTAATTAAGTATTACCTCATTATTTATTAAATGAAAATGATTTATTATTTTTAATTTCCAAAATGAGATAATTATTATATTTTGTTATCATTTCGCGAATATAAGATAAAAAAATATTAATTATCAATGCATATTCTGATAATGATTTTAATTCATAGTAAACTATTTTAAATAACGTTGCATATTTTTATCCATGATAAATTATGTTATAATTATAATAAGTTATTTTTTAAATAGGTAACTTTTGTTATAAATAGGTACCTAGACATACCTATGTTGAGTTTAAATATGTAATAACAAACTAATGATTATTTCTGTAGTGGTTGATAATAGTCAGATGTATCATGCACTTGAATCATTCATAACAGTATTGCAAAGTGTAAAAAGGGTTACTTTTAAAATGTAATTTGTTTATTTAAAACGAAAAGACACACCGATAACAAAAAATGGGTATAGGTGTTAGGTGCGTAATCACATCACAATGGTATATACTATAATACTATATTATGCTATTTTAATCTGCGATTAATAATTAATAGTATACGTAAGACACTAAATAAAATATAAATAGTTTCTATGATTCACTAAACATTGTAAAATCATTAACAAATCCTTTTCAATATACGCAACGCACACAACTGGCCGTATTGAAAAAATGAACAAAGCGAATGGAATATTTCTATCGCATCTGCACGTCTGCGGGTCTTAATAGTTTATGCAAATTGTTTTTAGTGTAGGTAACCAACTATATTATATTATTATCTACTATTATATTATATACGTTTTGTACGAGTGGACGCCAACCTGCCGACGACTACACATTCACGATGCACGCGTGTACGGAGTGCGATATTAATATTATATTATTATAACATTATACGAAACAAACAAAATTTGGTGCCACCACTGCCACGTAGATATAGCGAATATATGTATATATATTAAATGTAATTCACCGCCTCATACTTGAATACTTCACAGGCGCGCAGCAATATATCGTACGCACAATATGGCCAGGCCTGAAGTTTAACAATACAACGAATGTGTGCAATTCAACATACACGATATATAGGTAGAGCCCATCTACCCGACGATATCATCTATGTTGTGAGTTGTGACGTTCAAATGAAAAACGAAAATAATATAATGCGAACATCGCACGTGTACGTGGCTACACAGTAATCGAATACCTACGAAAAGCGTCATACGAATGAACATAAATAAATAATGCACAATGGTGTAAAGTATATTTGGTAAATGGATTCGAGTGTACCCGCACATTTACTAGTACTGAATTAACCAAAAAAAAACCTTTCGAGGTGCCCCGGATTCTTACCTTATAATTCATGATAGGTCAATTAGTTTTAATATTAAAAACAACTGAGAAAATCGGATTCGTCTGAACGTTCATTTTTCCGAATTATGAAATGATTGGAAACGTAGAGAGCACTATAAGATTTAAATATTTCTGGCCAATGGCCGCCATCTAAATTGTCCTACTATGGCGGAGCTCGTGGCCTGTATAACCATAGTCAGCTCTTGATTATCACGAACTGTTACAATGACTAAATAGGACAAAATTGATAAATACAATGAAACATTATAACATTATCTTCAACAGTGGTGATTAAATAATACAAGCCACGCGATGGGTATACCGTATACGTCGTATAGCTTCGCGTACCACTGACAAAATAAAGTACAATATAATAATACTAATAAATTTTATTATTCTATGTTAATAATATAATAGCGAGTTTATACTTGTATGCGGGAGGGGGAACGGTACCACAGTTATTTAGGATCCGGAAATCGGAGTGTATAATATATTATATAGTTTGTATACCAATAATAATTATTGGAAGGCACGGAGGTTCTAATAGCAATCGGTTAAACGTGTGGAAATAAATAAATTAACGATTCTTTGAAGTAGACATAGTAGCCTAGTTCTCCTATCTCTATTTATTTCCTCTCACTCGCATTTTGGTTAATAATCCGTTACTTTTATTGACAGTAGCCCGTCGCCTAGGTCCCTGCGTGGCTCGTGTCGTCTACTCGTCTATCTCTCTTCCGCAGAATCCCAAGAATTATTTCGGTTTCAGTTATTTTCGTACAAACTGCAAGCGTCGGCGTCGCATTGCCGCCCGACATCGCGTGCATACTATTATGTTATATATTATTATCACTGTGTGCACTGTGTATGCGCTGTATATCCGGCAAAGGGTTATTCGTCACACGCCCATGGTCCCTCGTCACTTCCCGTCACGTATGTTGTTTTTTCCGCACACGGCCAAAAATGCTGCCAAAACGATAATTGTAAAAATATGCAAAAATCGGTACTTTCGCGTATAAACCGGCTCCGCCCCGCCCAACGATGACGAGTACACGTAGGGACACGTGGACATTTTTTTAATCTTACGATTTCACTTATTATTTTTTTTTTCAAGCGATTATATGAGTTCGTTGACCGGAATCCTGGATGGTATTGATCGCGTAAAATATTATGTTATATTAATTAGGGTGGGAATGTGGCAAATCGAACTCTCGGTTTCGGGAATTACAGTAACAACAATGCTTAATGACTTTATTGGTGTAAATTATGTTATGTAAATTAGACAAATTATTGGCATACTAAAACATATACGTAGCCACGTAGGTATACAAGTGCGTAGTACGCTATATTATCGTTTCGTCATTTTTAATTGAAACTACGCTGACCCAAATTTTTTTTGTTTCCCAGACTTCAATTCATGCACCTCGTAATATTTTATTTCCCACTTTCCCAGACGTCAATTATTTATGTCATTCACAAACATACATTTCACCGTAGCGCCGTACACCTAGTTGTGTGGGTATTTCACTGTATGTATTTGTATTTGCAATTTTATAAAGCAATATCCCCGGGGCCCAGAGATATAATTCATGGTCTGAGCGTTATTTACTTAAGAATATTATACGTTATTACCGATTATTAGTCACATAATTATTTTTACTGTATTATGCACTATGTTATGACCGAAAGCAGTAGTCGTGTATTGCGTCACCATTACAGACCCTATCCAAAAGATATTATAGATATTATCCATATCTCGAGAAAAAACATAAAAAAAATGAATAATGGGTAGGTAATACTATTAGTGCTTAACACACTTGTTGCGTTTTCAGCCATATAGATTACAGATGTTTCATATAACATTGCAAATACAGGCGGATCTCAGTTTTCTCTTCGCCTATATACCGAATCATAATCCTAGCTATCATAATATTTTATGTTCAAAATTTAAATATTCACTCGTATTACTCACAAACGGATTTCGTTTACGGAAAGCAACGAAAACGTGCACACGCTCTCATCATTCGTATCATAAGTTTGGAGAATATTCTAGAATCTTAATAATTATTGTGCCGTCGTAATGCTGTGCGTGTGCACATTCATTAAGCGGTGGACATTATTATCGGATACTTTTACTTTTATATAATAATAATTAAACTTTCCCCCGTGCTTACGGGTTTATGGATCTGAGTTTGGGTTTGTGTGTCATCACTACGATACCAATAATAACAATATTGTTATACGTATCATCTATCAACACCATAAGAATAGACTTCATAAAAATAATAATATTTGAAAATATGCTTTATGTGGAACGTTGACGAGGCCAGATGAAATCGGAAATTCGTCAGATTGACACGTAGACAGCAACGAAAAAAAAGCGCGCCCGACCGGAGCGGATCGAGAAAATGTATTATTCGTTTCTCGACGACGACGACCCAATTCTCGTTTGGTCGTCGCGCAATATCACAGTATCAGACACGAAAATAATCGATCCGTGGAAACAGAGACGACGAAAATAATAATAACAACAATAAAATTATTATTTTTGTTTATTATATCGCGTTTCCACTTCGTGTGCCTCTATTATATGGACAATTGTGAATAAATGCGGTCAAGACACGTACTGCGACTGTCCCCCGAGTGCCGTACGATTCCAATATTATTGTTTTCCCAAACATTCGTGCGGGAACGTTTGAAATTCCGTCGTAAATATTATAATATTTTTATAATAAATGTTATCACCGTTAAAGTTACGGCGACGTGATATTTTAAAACAAAAACCCCACGAATCTATAGCGCCGTGCCATTGTACCCACGATGGGCGAGAGACCGTTTTGCCGTGGAACGACACGGCCACGAAACGTAGCAAAATACCCATACGATATTATTCAAACGCAATACGTACTATTACAATAATATTATATAGCTACGAGCGGGGTCGACGGCAGAGAACCGTGACGTGTCACTCTTTCCGATTTCGCTCCGGACTTGGCGACCGGACGGTTTTTTCACGACGGCGTCTCGTGTCTCCCGTAAACGTTAGCAACAACAATGTTTTTCCGTGCATAGTTCTAGACGGAAACGGTACGCAAAAATCCAATATGATTTTCCCATCGTTCGTCGGACGTCCACGACGAGTGTGACGACGACGGCGATGGCGGACACAGGCGCTCCGAGAAAAACCGCCATGATGATGAGTACGCTACGAGTCGCGAACAAAAATACGAAATACGAATAATGTGCAGACGTATTTACTTGTTGTTCAACGGCGACGATTGACGACGACGATAGTAATAATATAAATAATAATGATATAATACGAGTGAAATACTCGACGCACAGCCACCGCTGTGTCGGACATGGCGACCGGGACGGTTCACGGAACGTTACGGCTTACAGGCGTTTGGGAACCACTGGAATTCGATTCGCAGCGGCGGTCGGCTTACGCGTCGCGCCATCTGCCAGCACCGGGACCGAAATGCGGCCGACAATATTCCCCCACGGTACGACGGCGGTGCGGTGTACGGGCGGGCGAGACCCGTCGTCGTAAAAAAACGCCGCCGTCGACCCGTTAGGAGCGGAGGAGGGTAGAGAAAACCGTTGGTTCGCGACGATAGTGTGGGGACGGGTGGTAAGCGGTTGCCACACGTGCACGCACGCACGTACGCCAGAGTCGGAGGCAGGTGAGGCAGCGAGGGGAGTGCCGCGGGGACGGTTCGGATCAATAACATCCAGACGACGAATGCCTAATGCCCCTCGCCCGCCCGCCGTAACCAACCGTGTTTTAGGACGCCGACCGACCGGTGTAACCGACGCGTCCCCGAGGCCACCGACGGCGTCGGCGGCGGGACGGGTTTCGTAACGTCGCCCCGGTGGGTGGGAGACGGCACAGCGGTGAAGCAGACCCGGTCATGGTGCGGCGGTGAAGCGGGCCCGGTTACGGCGTGGCGGGTACAGCGGTGCGACGGTTCAGCGGGTGTGGTGCGGTGCGGTGTGACGGTGTGGCGGCGGCGACGGTGGCCGCGGCGGTGGTGGAGGTGGTAACTCACGCACGCACGGCGAAAAGGTCACACGGCCAAAGTGATTCTCATTCCGTTGCATTGCGTTGCACATAGTCACGACTCGCGCACCGTTCTTAACGTTCGACTCGTCCAGTGGAGTAAAATAGAGAAACGAAATCGGTATCGTTACAGAAACGTTTTTTTTTTTTTCTATAGATATAAACGCGCGCGTATATAAACATAATATACGTCCTTATCCGAAATCGAATTTATAAATTCCCGCCAGTTGCCGACTGACTTGCATACCGGTAACAATCTATCAGTGCGAATTGTTGATAATAATTTAAATTATTTTATCGGTCCATAATAATTATCAAATATTGGAATCGTATTGAAATAATAATACGCATACGGACAGAGAAATAAAAAAGTATTGAAAAACGGAATAAAATAAAAATCGTGATACGATTGTTGGACGGAAATCTGTCGAACTTGTTAGAAAATCGTTCTCTCCAAAGAATAAAACTCGTCGATTCCATATTTTTTTTTTTTTTGTGACACTTGCATAATACAAAAACTATGGCTTTCATGATGCCCGTTGTAAAAAATGATTACAATATTTACAAATCGAACCGGAACCGACGCATTTCCGAGTGTTCCAACGACAAGACGTCTGGCTCGTCAGCCTCGTCCTGCGGTGGCACCAGACGGGTGCACAGCGGTTCCCGGTCCGCCGACGGCCCGTCTCTGTCCACGTCGCCCGGCAGCGATTTTATGGTCGGCTCTCCTGCCCACCGGTCACTCGGTGGCGTGTCCAAGCAGACAGCTTTCCACCACGGCAGCCAGCAGCACCACCACGGGGTGGCCTCCAGAAACTCGTCTCGGAACTCGCAGTCCAGTCTGCAGAGCCCCGCCAAGTCATCCTCGTCGTCCTCGTCGCCGCCTAAGGTGTCGTCCACGTCGTCGCTGAACATGTTCCACTCGAAGCTCGTCGACAAGCTCAGACGGTCGCTAACGTCCAAATCCAAAGACAGTGAGTGTCAGTCTCTTGATAAGAAAAAAAAACCCAACCCTTACAGGCCTTGCATGACCCATCCCCGGAGGAACAGCTTGAGAGGAACCAAAAACGTCAGGTTCTTTGTTCCAAATCCGGTGCGTCCAAACATTTTATCATGTTTCATTCCGACAAGTGTTGATATTTAGGCGTTTATTTGTTTGTTTGCTATTTGAGCGTACCGGGATTAGTGCATTATTAGTAATTGGCTTGTGACGACTAAACTTTTTTACGGTCTGTTTGCTGTGTCCCCGATAAACCCTATGTTCAACACCATTGGCCCAACGTTCATTGTGTTTGCTATGACCCAAATTTCATTGTATTCTCATGCTATTCAACTATGTATGACGACAATTTAACCTTCTCCTTTGTAAAATTAATATAAACACGTTGTTGTTATAATGTTACTTGTAAAGCTTCTGAAAGTAAAAAATCATTAATATTGTTGTAATCATTTTTAAGTTTTATTGATGCTTATATTAACATTAAATAATATAATCAATTCTTTAGTTAAATTACCTACCACCTAGTATACAAATTTAGCCAGGTCTTACATATAGATTCCTCCAGCATATACAACCCATTTTAACTTATGCAATTTCAATAACTTCTAAACACTATATTCTAACAATAGAATTTATGTGTGTTATACAGATAGCACATCGACCACATCCAGTAAAGATATTGCTAGGAGAAGATCCTGAGATATGGCCAAAGGCGACGACCATCAACGGTCAGTACCAAATCTGACTAGATCAGCAAAAAGCCGGCCAGTATCCAATATGGCCACGTCCTGTCCACTGGGCACCAATATTGCGCTATGACAATACAAACAGTAAAAATCAAGAAAACCTACATCAGATCATAGTGTGCTCTTGTGTGCATGGGTAAGTGCCGGCACTTTGTTTAGAATAATAAATAATTTATTATACGAGTCGCATCTCTATTAAAATGCTGACTTTGTTTTTTTTTTCAAATGGATGCGTCGTGTGTTTTGGTTAATAATAGAGAGTATTCTAAAAAATGTATAAATAATAGCCTATTTTAAGTTGATACCTAGCCTATATTATATAAAAAAAATTATTAGTTACATTTTATATTATGTATATATTAATATTGACAGCTTATGGCTTATCTCAGCATTATGGTTTATTTTTAATATTATTTTTTAGTTCTTTATGAATACTACTATTTGAAAAATAAAGAAGGTACCCGACTAATTATAACTTAAGCCTATCAATCAATAGGGGACAAGGTCTTATAACCTTAATGTTTAATGTATTATACTATTGTTGAAAATGTCTTGATGTATTAACAGTGATCAAAAAATGAGGGTTTTTTTAAAATTAAGATACTCTGATAGTGTCAAATATAAAATCAATACAATTTAAATCCAACAGGATTCTAGGCAAGATTTAAAATAAATTACTTGGTAGGCTCTTATTGTTCTTTCTTACCAACCCGCCTACTTTAGTGTATAAATTAATGTATATAATATTATATCAATACCTATGTAATTTGGGGGTACAATTTCATTCAAAAGCTTTTTTATAAAATATCACAGATCAAATATTTTTAAGATTTATTGAAAAGTATTTATATAGAATATTTTGGCTGCAATAATTTATAACTCGCACTCCATAAGTCTGATTGACCAAATAAAATTAAAAATACCATATCACAAAATGTATTCTTTTGCAAATAATTTTAATGTAGTTTTCGTTCGTAAGGGGCAATATATGTCCTACCTGGATACTCAATGATAGACTGTACTTAAATTTGTTAGATGTTCATTAGGCTGTTACGTTGTATCATAAAGAAAAAATTATTTTAATGGGTTGGTAAGTTAAGTCTGATGCTCTGTTTTGTTTATAATAGGTAAAAATTAATCAACCATATATAATCTGTGATACGTTTGTTACTATTTTTTTAAGATATTCAGCTTTAACTTTATTTATCTAGGTAAATAGGGTTTACTAAAACATGAAAATAAAAACTGTTATTGTTTTGGAGTTAGCTTAAAAAAAATACTATTACTACATTGGGCGCCTCATCATTAATTCTGAATTATTCACTTTCAATGAAATAAACAAAAGCATTTTTCTCACAAAAAAGTGAAAAACTGTCATAATACTTTTGATTTATATACATATAACTCAATATGCAATTATTCATCAAAACAAATATTTTTCTTAATCATATTCATTTTAACAAAGGTAGTTATTTAATATAGTTTTATTCCATTCGTTTGTGATAGTTATTTGGTTTTGATATTTAATAATCAAGTATGAAATAATAACAATAAGAAACTATGTTACCATTCATTTTTTTATTTGAAAATGTGTGGGTATCATGTCTTGATTTAAATTGTTCATAGCATAACTACATTATTAATTCATACCTACTAAAATTATTATTTTACTATAGTTTATATTTGTGATGGCGCCCAAACAACAACAAAAACAATACTTGTCTAGAAACCATTATAAGTTACAATACTGAATGTGATAATAACTTGTCCTTTGAAATACAATAGTCAAAAATATTTGTTACGTTTAATTATATATTTTGATGAAAAAAAGAAACTAGTCTTTTTATTTTTTTTATTTTATTAAGTTATATTCCTGTCATACTATGTCTGATACCAAAATAAATTTTATCACCGTTTTTTTTCCAATAAAACAAAATCATTGAATTAGACTGATTGATAGACTAAATATTGTACACAGTATTAATATAACTGTTTTCAAACTTCAAAAAACTTGTACTTAATAAATGTCTTACAATATTATGCTGTTTTACACTTAAATTATTTTAACTAAAAAAAAAAATTGTTAAATTATCTTTATTTATTTATGTTTTTCTGTCTGTACGCAAAAAAAAGTTATTCTATATAAGTCTATTTTATTGTATAAGTGCCGGAAGAGAAAAATGTATTTTACATTTTGATTTGTAATAAAATCCTTAATTAATAAAATATTATTTTTTATTGTTCACTATGTTGTTTAATTTATTTCTTTCCTTAAATATTTCCACATATCCTATTTGTAACACATAACCCATGTTTTCGAAATTCGAATTCAAAAAATATTACCCGAACAATGCATAGAGTGCATTGGTTAGTTTCATGTAAATTGGACCTTGGTATGACGTTATTATAGTTCCTACGCGAATTACAGAACAACCAGCAGTGTACCATATTATAATGGAACAGGAAATAAATCACGAGTCTGCGTGTATCCGTGATTTAAAAATAAAACTACAAGTCATTCAATTATTCATATGGTAATTTCACGACGATTCGACGACGCGCGACGTTAAAAAATAAATCTTATAAAATCCATTCATCGCCCGTGTTCGAAAAAAGGTCTTTGCAAACAACAAATATCGATCTTCTTATATATTATTATACACCGGATGAAAGTATTAAACATTTTCCATTATACATTTTTGAATACATAATATATAAGGTATCCCTCGACAGTAAAAATTCTTATGATCGATAAAGTATCACTGGACTAGCTGCGGACTGAGGTCATTTAAACATTCTCAGCCAAACGAAGAATCGGTGGTTTTACAGTGTGTAACGGTTGACTGTTTTCTGTACCTTCTGGCTTCTACGTCTTTTTTAGTAGGCATACATATATATATATATATATATATATATAGAAGTGTAGCTCTTAAAATGTTATATATTCAACTACTTTTTATAGATTTTAAATTGAATAAACATTAAAATATGTCGGTTAGGTTGTATCCTTATAACTGTTTCGACGGTCTTGTTTAGAATTTTCTACAATAGTTTTCCGAAAAATTGTGATGAAAATGTGCAATGGCGTTTAAAATAATCTCAACTACAGCTGTTCGTAATATATATCATATTCCAAGAATATTGTATGACATATTTCAACAATATCTACTAATGAATTTTTTATATTATTGTACTAGGTAATCAGTAGAGGAAAGTTCAGAGGACGAATGATGATTGTTGTTAGTTAGTAAAGTAAATTTTTATATGGTTTGCTAGGTCTTTAGGGAAGCACCCTGTACCCAAACGGCTTTTGGACAATATTTTCCTATATTTGTGAGAGTCCTAAAATAATATGAAATCTTCAAATCTATAACTGCAGATTGAATGACGTGTACCTAACAGAAAGCGAAAGCGATTTGATCCGAAAGAATATATCACATAATATTACGATCGTAATAATTAGTTTAAACACTTAAAAAAAAGTTTTAAAAAAACTCAAACATTTACGTCATACCTATAGGGAGCACCAATAATAAATAAGTCACCAGTACTTAGGTACTTATTTTCAAGTTTCTACAGTTGGTATACTTCTGATGTCACGTTTTTATACTTTATCGTTAAAGATTGCGATTAAGTAACACCAATACTTGACAGCTACATCGAAACGCTTTAATGTTTATTAATCAAAACTTACCGAAAGTTGTAAAAATGTGCAATACATTTTACTACGAAAACTATAAAATATTATAACCCATACATTTGTGTAGTAAAGCACAAAATAAGTATTATTTAATTGGAGGTTTTTTAATTTTGTTTGATTTCGTTTATCATTACCTAATTAAATTAAATATAGATAAATATATACTCTTAAACAAAATCAAATACCTTTGTTTATTGTATTTTGCATATGTATATCCATAATTTATGTAAGTACCTTGATAATATACTTTTTTTATCATACAAAAAAAAAATCCATTTTATTAACTTATTATTAACTATCAATTAATGATCGATAATATTGACACTTTTCGGATCATCAGCGAGAAAAACACTTACAGTTTCAACTATATACATTAGACCTATAACATTATTTAGCTTTTTATATATTTTGCAACCTACCCGTGTATGATATAATTGATCTAATTTAAAATTTCGATATTTGTGTTTCTGAGCGACCGTGTTTAAGGTGCAATGCAATTCAATACATTAACGCTGTATACTCGCAATAATATATGCACTCACGAGGTACGACCGATGTGTCCGATGACAGAGTTGTTAAATTAGTTCCTATAAATTATAATTTTCAGGTATGCGTGTTGGAATCTATCAGCACACTCGAATGAATGGTTTCCGGTGTCTCCTCCTCAACCGAGTCAATAGTTATGATGCCATGCTCATCATCGCAGCGGTGCGGAGGAGTGTCCAATACAAATGCATCAGAGCATACTCAAGGCATCTAAGTTGTGGTAGTGACGTGCAAGCACCCAGCCGAATCGCCACGACTCGTTAAAACTTTAATTTAAGGTACGCTCGCCCAAAAAGTGACGTGATTTCCGGCCAAAGCGCTTAAGTATATTATTGGAGGGCTCCGGGGGATTACGCGGAAATGTCAATGTCGAGGTCGTCATCGTGGCTGACGGATCGGTGAAAAGCTTTGAGGGGGCGCCGTCCCTCCGACGCCGCCGCCCCGCACACACGATCAGGCGTAGTTGCGGTCGTGCGGCAGACGACTGGCGCATGACGTCAGTCGCACCTCCTTACCCCTCCGAGCTAAGGGGAAGCTACCCTATTTGTACGGCCACTGTCGGTGACGCATTTTCACCCCGTCTAGTAGGTACCACTCGCAATGGACGAGTCGAGTACTCGCTCTCACCGTGCCCGACGTCAGTTCTTCTAAAAACCGACAACGTCGTGTTATAATATATATCATAAAGATAAATTGTGTATTATTATTGCCTTGTCGTGGTTTTTATAGTAATATTATTATTGTTATAATTTGTTGAAGTTGGTAGGTATTGATTTTTGTTCCTAATCGGTTGTTACTTGCAGTCCGCTTTTATCGAAAACAAAACAATATTGACATTCACAATACAATAACATTTACCGATAATATGTAGATTGGTAATGATAAAAAAATCATCGTGGATGATTTAGGTAAACAATATACATAAATAGAAAGATAATTAATAAGTTATTAGTAGATTGCTTTTTTTATTTATAAACGGCGCTCGCACGTTCGGATCGAAGTTCGTCGGAGCTAATATTATCACGACCACTGTAGTACTTGTGTGCCATGCGAATGTATGATGATAAATGATAATAATAATGATTATTTTATTTGAGTTAATAGGAGCAAGTAAACAATATGTGAGGTTGTCCCTTACAAGCTTATTATAAAAAGTGAAATTTACTATAGTTGTATATTGTATAAATAAATATTGAAACGCATTTTTGTGGGATACTGCGATGTGCGTATTTAATTGTACACAATGTCGTTAATATTTATATTAATAATAATAATAATAATAATAATAATAGAGTAGTAGTAGTAGTAGTGTGGTAATAGTCTAGTAGTAGTAGTAGTAGTAGTAGTAGTAGTAGTAGTAGTAACAATGTTACAATACATTAATATATTTTGTTATTCCTGTGACGTGGGTCGTTGTTATGTACTGTAGGTTAAAAACAGATGTAGGTATTTTTAGAACGTTTTCGAATGTTATTTACCTACCGCTATTATTGTTGATGTTGTTGTGGTCAACAGATTTAATGGCTATATCCAAACGATAAAAAATTGTGTCTACACTCTACACCCAAACAACAAGACGATGTCCTCTCATTATCGGATAAAAAATAGTGTAAAGTAACAACGTAATAACGCACATCTACCAATAATCAATAAAATGTGATAAATATAATGTTAGTAATTTGTTTTGGTTTGTTTGGTTTTGGTTAGTAATTGAGTAGAAATCTGATATTAGGTACCTATGTCTACAGTAATAGTAGTTTTATTAACTAGTAAAATATGTTCCCTATCTTTATTTGTAATCTGCTTAAGACCGAGTATCGGTATTCGATTTTGCTCTATGGTAGTTAGACCAAGTTTTAAGGAGGGACATAAGAAAAAACAACACAACTAAATATTGTATTTTTTTCTAATATTCTTATTTTCATGTCTCTGTCTTATGAATCAATACAGCTATAATTTTCTATCATTTCGATTGTTGAAAATTGAAATCCACCTGCGCTTAAGTTTTTATTCCGTTCGTACTCTAAATGCCAATAAAGCCAAGTTTGATAGCCGCCACAGGAATTTTTAGAGGGGAGGGGAACAATTATTAGGTCTAGCCGTCTAGCTCAAAAAAGCCGGTGAAATGAAAATAACAAATAATATAAGTACGTCTTATGTGTATGTGTCCATATCCAATCTTAAATCAAAATAATTATAACTAATAAGCTATAATAATGAATCAATGTGCGTTCGTGTTCGACGTGCGTTTCGTCATGCACGATTCTTAACTTTCGGTGCATACACTTATAGTATGGGTAGTAAGTACGCTTTACATTGTTTGTTTGGATATGAGCTCTGATAAGTAGGCCTCAAGTCTAATCTGTTATTACTTTTTATAGATAAACACACATCGAAAAAATAGAATAATATTCTCAGATTAAAATGCTAAAATTATTTAAATATCCAATCTCAATCACTCAAAAATCGAAAGTTGGTATACAATGATGGCGGCAAATACAAAATAATATGTTATAATTTTCAAAAATAATTTTATTAGGTGCATTATATTATATTGTGCTCGTCTTTCTATCGACATTTTTTATTTTCCATTAAATTTATCTCCAATTTGAAATAATAAAACACTCAAAACATCATTGACAGGTCATCGTTATTCTATCGAATTAATTAAATATGCGTGATGTGTACACTAAAATTGTATATTATTAGAAGTATGCTAGAGCAAATATTGTGTTATGCGGAATACGTAGCTCATTATACCTACGAAAATTCCGTGTACCAAATACATCTCCAATTCATTCTAGGACTTGCGTAACTCAGATGTATTCGACATAGGTAATAATTATATTACGGTGCGATCGATAATATAAGCCGAGATAACGAGTAGGCGTACCTAGAACAAAATATAAGAATATTATATAATGTTATACACAAATAGAACGTCCTCCAGAGACGTCCCATCAATGATAATGATTATAGACGAATATGAGCCTAAAAATAGTACTTCCCGAAGTCTGAGAGACTTTGACCAGGCTCGTGTTCCGGATTCACAGCAAGTAACCGTCTTCCGACAAGGACGGAACCCAATTATGCACAGAATGATTCACTAGCCATGCTCAGCCCACTTTAATAATTATTTATTTAATAATGCATCTTTTATAATATTCATTCAAATTTATATAATGGAATTTAAAAGTATGTACTCATAACGACCTTATTTTTTTTAATATAGGTATCTACACCACGGTTATAGAGTAGATAACCGTGGTAGGTAAGTACTTGAATTTTCGTATGATTTATTGCAATTTAATAAGGAGTGTATTGTGGCTTTATAAAAACATTTTGTTCACATAATACCCACTATTTTTTACTTAAAAATTCCAAAACTCAGAATTTGATTAGGTAAAATTTAATAGTATGACTGAAAGAAAAAGCATGTTTGGTGAATCACCTCGCAAACGTTTTTTTGACGTCTTGTATTCTTACACCACTCGTGACCGAATTGCGATGACAACTCGTTTATGAAACTTTAAATATAATATTATTTATTATGTATTATTAATTAATTTATGTATTTCAATTATAAATCGTGTACAATATTAAGTAGGTATTGCATACGTATTTAGAGGACGTAAATGCATCGATGTCGTTCGTCGCAGTGTTTTTACAAAAGTATGTCATAACCAACAACTACCTACCTATAGTATATGATTTACCAAAAATTGAAATGCGTGAGCTCGTTTACAATTTCACTTTATGGCCCCTAAGTGAATTTAAGTGCAGTGGATAATTCAGATTATACTTGATCGCCCCCTGGCTGTCACTTGGCCCGAATAGCTTTGATATGTCCGCCTTGAATACCCTCTATTTCTAAACTTTGCAGCAATATAAAAATATGAAAAATTAGAAAAATATTTGTATTAAGTACCTTCATAGTTTAATATATTCATACAATTTTTTATGGACTTAAAATAATATTATAATCAATAATGAAATGAAACGAATAATACATTGTTATTCATGCTGAAGTATATTATATAATATGTTATGTATTATATTATAGAATATAAATTATAAACACACATATTATTATTAACATAATACATCAATTTCAAATAAACCGAACTCAGAACTTAAGTGAATAAATAAAAAAAATTGATTAAGCTCATTTAAGTAAGGGAGAAATATTACATAAGTTATTATAATATTTATAGTCAGAAATCTTGCAAGCCCTGCATCATCCTTATTTCGTTGTCAAATATTTCAAAATCCATATACCCGTTATGAATAACTCATTGTGTAATTCGTAGAGAAGAATATTACATAATATACATTTTTTCAAGATTTTTATTTTAAAACAATTTAGTAAGTACTAAGGTACACAATATTATACGTTATACATTTATACATACCTACCTAAGCAATTGTTTGGTTTTCGAAACTTCAACAATTCGCTTTGAAATAGAAATAAAATATAAATAGAGTAAAACGTTGTTCTCTAGAAATATGTCAATGAAATCTAGCCTAAAATATTGTTTTTATTTTATAATTACCCATGATTTTTGCTTATGGAAAACAATTTTTTCTCGTTTTTAGTCGAACAAGCGAATTGACAGCGGATGATGCAACCAGCATTGGGTCCTCGTTGAATCTCGGATGACTATTAATAATTAAGATTTGATACTCACATTAGTAGCGCTAATTCCTGGAAAGCTTAAAGTTTAACACGACGTCACCACAATAACACGATTACAAGGCGTCACATATTATTATACGCTCATATTATTGTACGACTCCAAGTCCATAAATCAAATAATACCGAGTGCGACGTCGTCTTCAAAACTTTGTTAATATCTACGCATCCTTGGGACTGTAGTTAATAGTTATGTATTCGTGTGCCCATTGTACTGCCTATACTTCTCCGCATCGAATCGATAGGTACTATACTAATACACTATATTAAAGCTGGGCGGTGTATTATATTAATTATAATAATATATGATTTTGTTAGAGTATTAATGTTTATAATATTAAAGTTAATAATATGGTTAATAAGTCGCACAAATCAATAACTGCAACATTCATGTTATTTTAGATTTTGAGCGGAGCATATTATAATGAATGTATTGATTTTACAATGAAGTGTGTTTTTTTTGTTCTGTGCGCATGAAAAGTAATAAAAAAATTCTTCGATTTTCCACTTTGAGGGTGGTTTTTGGTAATACATTTTATCTGTTTGGTTCTTTAGAAAGTTCAAAACTGAAAATCCTCTGTAGTTTACAAAGGCCGATAGGAGGGGGAAAGAAAACGTGAATTATTCCTCAAAACCAGTTTTTGACATGGTCGATTTTGTTTTTTTGTGGTAACTCAAAAATGAATAATCGTATACACTTGAAATTATATCCAAATGTTTATCTTATCATTTTCTATACATGACAATAGTTTTTTTAAAGTATTTTAAGTTAAAATGTGGACGAAATTCACCGAAATCGCTAATATTAATATCAATAAAGTGTATAATTTTTATAACTAAGGATTGAAAATATAAAACAAGGTATCTCATAAGTGACATAAGTAGTTTTTACTGTAACAAAAAATTGGAAAAAATATATAAGTGCTGTTTTTTTATAGCCATTTTAATTTAAAATTTGGACGAAATACGACATTTTAACGAAGAATAACGATTCTAGTAATTTTATTGTAATTGAAAAATATTATTCGTGGGTAATTGAAACTTTTCCAATATATATTTTTCTATTTTATACACAGAATAACATTTTCATATGCTATGTTTTTGCCAAAATTCAATTCAATTTACTGTATTACTATTACAGTATTATAGTGAAGTTACTTTAATAGCAGAAATTTTAGGTATAAAATATACTTAGGTAGTAATATTGGCTGTAACATCGTCTTCGCTTAGATTAGTTTCTCGTATACCTACAATAATTTTATATTATTGAGTTCAAATTGTCACATCCATTACGGTGGCCCACTCAACACCTACTGTACGACAGAGCGTTTCCCACTTGCCCGCCTTTTTTGTCATCAATTGTAACTTGTGTTACCTACTCATGAAATTAATTCGCAAACATTATCTATAGATGTATTCATTTAAAAATATGTATACCTATACAACTAAGAGTTACATTTTCATCAATCGTATGTACTGAAAAACTGAGTTACTTTATATTATATAGTCCGTTAAATGTTTATACATATAGACAATACTTAGTACTTAGTAGGTACTTATATACCTATACTTAAAATTAAAAAAAAAAATGATGCAAGTCTTTCGAGAACTATACAACTATTTTATATGTAATGTAAATAAGTTCAAAATTGGACTAAGTATGGGTACATACTACCTAAATAAGAAATATAACAACATAACAAATGCTGATAAAGTTAATTTTCTTTGCCTATAGCTCTTAATAAAGTTAATTGCAATTCAGATAAGTACTTCACTATAAATTCTTATGGTCACAACACTTGAGTAACTAGCTTTATTTGTTATACTAAAAGGACGTTACACGGTTAGTAAAAGCTTGTAAAAATTGCAAAGTGTTCGGGTGAGTAATTTTAAAACACTGTAGTGTGTTTGGATGAGCTTTTTAAATATATTTCAATCGAATTAATGCTTCGTTAATTTCGTTTCGTAGCAAAAATGTTTTCATTTTTAAGATCCACATTAAGTATACTTATTAAGTAATACGTAATAACCAACACTAACGTTATAACGATTTCACGTTTCTAATGTTCGAGCAAAACTGATAGAAATGTTTTCATAATTATTAAGCTTAGGTTAAATATATGATATTATATATTACCCTAATCTTTACGATTTTAACTTTTATATTGTATCTCAAATACAGTGTAAAAAGAACTCGCCAATCACATTGTTCTCATTAGCCGAGTAAAAAGGTAATTCGCCAAACGCATGACGTTCGTATTATTCCCGTCCTACAATCAGATAAGGTTATTATCTTTAAGTTTGATTATAGGTCAAATCACTGATTTCACGCTAATATTAAAGCTAACAACACAAAATTGGATTTACTGACAGTAAAACCTATGTTGTACCATAATCATACAGACTCATAGGCCATAGCTGCACACCATTATTGGCATGATTTTAAATTATAACAATTTTATTTTTTAATGCAGCTATGGCTGATATGAAATAAATAAATAATACTATCAATCGATATTCGTTAATAATGTTTGATATAATTACACAATATAATTGTTGTTAAATGATATTTATAATTATAAGAGTACCTATGATGGTATTTTAATATTATATTTTTTACAATAAGTTAACGTGTCAAACGTCAGACAGACAGAAATGTGTTATTATAGGTAGGTATAATAAAATTAGATGCTATTTG
Source organism: Aulacorthum solani (assembly GCA_008528875.1). Taxonomy (NCBI): domain Eukaryota; kingdom Metazoa; phylum Arthropoda; class Insecta; order Hemiptera; family Aphididae; genus Aulacorthum; species Aulacorthum solani. The sequence goes on along the minus strand of PVMI01041245.1, from coordinate 8,922 downwards.
CATTGATAAAAATGTTTAATATAATATAGGTTGATAATAGATACTATTTGCATTGATAAAATGTATATAAATAATAAAAATATAATAATCGCCCGATAAGTTATTAGTTATTATTGAGCTTTATAATAACTTAAATGGAACGTAACAATACAGTATAAAATTAATCACAATACCTTAGCAATGAAAATGAAAAACAAAAAGTTGGATTATGAATATTCAACATAATTTCGTAATAATAAGTTTTTAGATTTAAAATTTCTTATGGCCATAATAATATATGAATATATTTTATTATACTTATATGCATATGAGATCGTATGCATCATTAGAATGATTAACAACGATTAAGATTAATAATGTTATATTTTTAGATTCAGTGATTACTACATCATAAATAATTTATTTATCATCATTAGATTTGATAAATTATTAATTAGCTTTTTATTTTTATACCTATATAAATACTCACAAAGTGTATAATCTGCACTGTGGTAACGTTCGAACGGTTACCTATTTATATATTTGTCGAAATACGTTTAAGTTTAGCTCTCATTATTGTTTGCGGATTATTGATTGACACAGAATGATATAATTTCGACAGTGGATCAAAGCATTATTCAAATACACAGTTTCATCTAGATCGGATCTTATAAATAATTTTAATACAAAATAATTAACTATATAAATAGTAAATACCGAGATGGAACAGCGGTTTATGCATTATAATTATATTAATTTTGTATACACTCTATACATAACACCTATATTGGCTTACACATTATAATTTATAATATTATAGTGAGTGGCAGGTGGTAACTTGTAGGTGTATTTAATGTAAAATCGATTGAATTCTCGAACACCCAAACTCGTTCAAAAGTCGTATTGTATATACTATACGTCATCATGTAAATGACCCGTAAACCCAATAATTATAATATGTTTATTCATAAAATAACGAATACGGAATAAAATAACATCGTTATAGACTATAGTTGATGTTATAATATAATATTATTATTATCGACTGATACGCTAGCATAATAATATATAGTTTAATGTCCTCTTTGATAAAATAAAAAATATAAGAGCAGATCTAAAGGCTAAAAATATATGACCGTATTATCATATCATTATTATAATAATTCATTACGAAATGTAACTACTATTTTTATGGTACTGGGCAGAGACTCGAGATACTCTGCGTGGGTTCATATAGGTAATTGTACCTATAATACATTTATTATTTATAATTGAATAAGTTCAAACTTCGACGAAAGCTCTACTAGCGTTACGAGTGCATAATATTATAAGAGTGGGTGTATAAGTGTAACAGCTGCTAAACGGACTAGACTCATTCAACCTCGACGAATCTGAACAATAATAACAGTCGATATTGTCGGTCAATACGCGATGATAAAATACGATACTATACGATCTTCAACTACAGAATAATATATCGTATAATACCCCTTGAAATCCTTATTTGCAAACAAAACGCAACCTCGTAAGCGCCTTAGCCTGTTTTGTATATACTCAAATATGTACGTATTAATACCTACAGGTAGGAAAAAAACAATTTTCACGTTTGACCGACCGATCGATCGTCGTCTGCCAGACTAGCTCGAAGAGATATTACTATGGTAATGCGCATACGTGTTATGTGTAAAAATAATTTTTCCTATCCGAACCCAAGAATATATATTACATAACTAGCTATCTATGATTGCGTGTTAAATAAAATAGGCGTCGATATCGTTTTGGGAAGAGTATAATATTTATATGAGAGTCTGAGAGTCGCCTTGAGAGGAAATAGGTTCACGTTTGATTTTTTTTTGTTGTTGTCTTTTATTATACTTTCCGATTGCACTAGACGGCATACAGTCAATGTACGCCGTTATTCGTGCATGAGACCATATTAATATTAAAAATTTAAAACGCAATTGATTTTGTTTTGACCGACATTATAATGCATAATATTATGTTTACATACCTATAAGTATTAAGCACATGTATATTATATTCCACGATGACGTGTTCTATAAATTATATTATGCTAAATAATAAATAGATCATATTACATATTATGTTGTATATGCCTAAAAACTAAACAGAAAATTGTTATTATTATTATTATTGCTGTATATATTATTATTGTCAACTAATATGTTTATGATTGTATAAAAACAGTAATGGCTAGGGAGAATAATAATATAAAACGCGATTTCTGTACATTGACGCACGTTCGAGTGTTCTATCCGGCCGGGACTTTGTCATGATCACAATCGGCAATTATTATTTGACGAGTTTTTAAGGTTTTTATTGCTAACAAATAACGATGGTCACATTTTATGGGCATTGGGTATTGGGAAAACATTGAGAAAACATTACATACATATATAATATACATAATACTAATGAATAGCACATGCACATGGAAGTATATTATGATAATAT
>PVMI01041228.1:14136-31677 GCA_008528875.1 Aulacorthum solani | reverse complement strand
GTTATATTCTTACACATCTTATGGCCCAAGGGGGGGAGACCCCCCTGGCCCCCCTTAAATCCGCCACTGAATATCCTATACGACGTATAGTAAACGTACTTAAGTAGGTACTTACTAGTTAATGGTGTGAGTTTGTAAAAATGTATACATTTTTTGAGACAATGGTATAAAATGTGTATACAACACTTTAGAAACATTTATATTAATAAATTCATTACCTATTCAATATTAATTTCTAATTGGATTTTATTTTTAATTTCTGCAATCATTCAATTTTTAAACGGGAAATGGTTAGGTTATGAAGTCTAACATTTGTCAATGGCCATTTCACAGCCATATGCTTGTTTTTACATCATATTTAAAGTTCATATCTATGCGCCGACGGCGACGGCACGATGGCAGTGATATTGTTTCAGTTTTCGATAGGGCGGCAAACATTTTGACCAACACATAATACAACGGAAAAAAAACCTTTCGCTAAGCATTAAATTAGATTACATTACAATTAAATTTTTTATGTCAATACAAATAGCCTTCTTCTAATGTATAAAATTGAAACGTCAACAATGGCTAATCCAAATGACAAACAACAAACATTAAACACACAACCATATTATACTCTATGTACACAACAAACCATAGACTTATGGTATCACCATAATTAAAGGTATCCTTTAATATTGTTTACGTATTAATACGATCCACGATTTCACGAATCATAGTTAAATTCTATTTAGCAATAACGTGAATTAACCCAAAACTAGCACGACACCAAACCATAGCCGGACCGATAGCAACCAGCTAATTAGGTACAAGGGCATTGGTGTAGAATGGGGATGATGGCTAAGGAGGCTATAGCCCCCCCCCCCAGAATTCTGTTAAGCTCCTTCAGAATTCGCAAGATGTTCCGGTAGTGTAGTCGATAGCACAAAAAAATATTTCAAATGCAACACGTTAACTTCTAAAATTAAAATAGTTAAGTTAAGAATTGTTACAAAAAAATATATATTATAACATCTATTTAGTCTTTTATATGTTTATTATATTATAAAAAGAAAGTATTATAAAAAATGTGGTAAATTGTAATGTTTTACTAAATGTTCCAAATAATGCTTTTAATTTTGTTTTATTAATGATGGTTTCTAATTTAGTGACATTATCACCGTAGGTTTTCATTACAATTTGGTGGATATCCATTAAAATGTTTCCAAATTAGGTAAGCTTTATAACTAAAAGCAAGAAAATAATATTTTAAAAATTCAAATGAATTTAGGTTATATTGTCTTATTACATTTAATATTCAGAGTATTTTTGAGGAGTTATTGTAACTTGTTTACTATTAAAGAGGTGGCAAATTTTTAGTGCCTATAGCCGTAAACAAGATAAATCCACCATCCACCTCTGATGATATATTATTAAATATACATATATAGCCGTATAGGTAGTATAAATATAGTAATTTATCTAATGATAATACATTTTATATTGGATGTCAATTCATTGTTGTACAAGATTCAAATAATATTAACTTCAAGGTTATAAGTTTATTAAACATTCTATTTTTCCTTCGTTAATATTTTTTTTTTTTTATATAAATTCTCTTTTGGTGTAATTATTTTGATGACTTGTAGCCATATAATAGTACCTAATTATTATGTATAGGGAACTATTCTGTGAATTCTTATGACAAAGAATTTTGTTTCAGAATATCGCTGATAGAAATAATGTTAAAACTCTAATTGCATTTAAATTACATATTAATCTCACTAATCATCATGAGTCATGGATAGGTTAGGAAATAGAAATCAATAAATCATTCATTAGTACGCATACTATTATACATTAATGTGTGTTCAAGATAGATTATGTCCTATACTATATTATTATTAATGCAAAACTCAAATTCTGCGGTATAACTTAATAGAATAACAAGAGTATCTACATACTTCATCATTCAGCATTAATCAATTTTTATTACAAAATAAATAAATAAAACTATCGATTTTAATTATTTTGATGTACCTAGATATAACAAAAAAATATTATTAGTAGAGCTTTGAAACATTTCACTATGCCACTATAAGTAACTTAAATTAAAATGTTCTGTACAAAATACAATTTCAAAAAAAGAGGGTTAATGGATGTTCGGTTTTTCTACTGTATATTAGATGTCTAGAGAGTTACTATAATGGATGTGTTAAATTTGAATTCAATGATATAACATCATTGTTTACAAAAAACGGTTATGTTCTAAGACAGTCTGTTTGGGGTCTATAGTACTAAGTATAAGTATATTTTACTCATGTTAAATAATATTTTATTATTAAAGTAATTTATTTTTGTATATTTTATAATAATTGCTAGTACTTGTATGGTAGGTTTTTTTGCATTTAAAAATATTGTTGTGTCTATAATATAATAAAATACCTATTGCTTCTCTCAGAATCTACAGTATTTAGACTAATTTTTAGCTATTTAAATAATTTTCAATTTATGTAAATATATGTAGGTACCTATACAAGGTTGCATTGTGGTGTCACTTATCATAGTTTGTCATGATGCAGACATTTAACTACATGTTAATCACTTTGATAATTAGTATGTTCTTCGATCACACGTGAGGCCACACACTTTATGCTAAGTATACTAGTACACTACTACACTAGTATACCTAAGTAAGGTCTATGCTTGAGACTTTAATACATGGTATTACTCATTGATAGGCTTTCAGTTTTCGCCCCACCTTCTTCAACCTTAAAATTTTTTTATAAGGTATATAAAATAATAAGAACTTAAGTTTACATTAGATTTGTTTTTTATTTTTATTATATCCTGTATAAAACATTAAAACATGCACATTGTACATACTATTATGTAATTCATTTATAAGCATAAACTTTTTACTATTTTAACTTTCTAAATGTTATTAAAAAACGTTTTATTTTACAAGTGGTGTGTAGAAGCTGCATAATAAAGTATACAGAATCAAATTTAGTATTAAAATATATAATTTTAATGTTTTTTAAAAAGTCAAATTTTAGAATTTGTTGTTGTTGATTGATGTACAATGTATGATGTATTTACCAGCCACAATGCGTCGAGGGTTACGCAGCATCTCACATCGGGGAAGTCACTAACAGTATGGGAACCAAGTACTTGACGATCATACAAGAAAAAAAATAAATGTGCTCCAGGGATTGAACACTGAAAAGAAAAAAAAATGTTTATAATAACTAAAAAAACTAACAATATTCATACCAAATATAGGTATACTGTGGTTAACTTATAATTAAATACTATTAATTGTTTTAAAATGTAATTAAAATAACTGTGTCTCAAAATTATTTTTTGTTCTTAAGCATCAATATCAATATGATTATTGTTTATTTAGAACCATTCACATTAAATTATTTGTATGCATAATGTATTAATCCAAAATATTTGTTTTTAAGAGAAATGTACTCATAGTACCTATTTAATATTATGGTACAATTTTCAAGTATTTTTTGAAAAGTTAACATTATAGGAATTATTAAATTGAAGTTCAAAAGTACAGTATACCTATTAATATATTTCTATAAATATCAATTGATATAATTTGAGTTCAATTTACTTACGTTGTACATATCTGTATAGACACTCATCAAATGCATTAAAGGCATTTGTCTATGTACGTAAAATGTGATAACTGCATGATTTAAACCATGGATGTATATTATGACCATATCATCATTCATGATCTACAAAATACAGAAAATTTAATTTAAAAAAAAAATCCAATAGCTCTAAAAATTATTCCAAAGAGAAGAAAAAAAGGTGGGCAATTGGGTGCTGGTTTGGCGTGTGATTAATATAAATGACATTTTCAAATGTCATTTTTGGCAAAAATGAAATCAATCAAGGTTAAATTGTATTACTATGTTATAATGTCTATTAGTAAATAGTACCTATATAACTTTAATAGCGATAGTATGATAAAATATACTGGCCGGTAATGTGCATTTTTTTAGGGGAGGGGGAGGGATAATTACTATAATTATTCGAGTACTAATAATTAAGAAATTGCCGACTATATCATTTTTTCAATATACTCAATGACTCACGTAATTTAAATAGTTTAGGTCATTTTTTAGATTCTGAGAGGAGCGATAAATGTATTGATTTTACAATTACGTGTGTTTTTTTTCGAAATAATGTTTCGATTTTCACCTTCAATATATTTTCAGGTTGGAAGTGAATCTAGTTTTGTGAGTTTGAGAGGTAAAACTTAATATTAAAAGTAGTTTTTAAAAGCGCCGAGGAGAAAAAGATTTTTTAGGCAAAATCAGTTTTTTACAAGGTTGATTTAAATTTATGGTGCAACTCTAAAATTAGTATAGTTACTTAAATGTTCACTAAATGTTTATATTAGCATTATCTATACACACCATTCAATTTTCAAACTATCTTGACATATATTAAGCTATTTATAGGCATATGAAATTTTCGATTGTTACCTATTATAATTTTTAAATTAATGTCGATAAAAATATGTTCAGTTGGTCAAAAATTTGAAAATTTAATACAATGTTCCTCGTAAGTGGTTGTTAGTGGAAATTAAAAAAAAAGTTGAGCTAAATCCACATTAATTTTTTATGGTCGACTGAATCTCGAATTTGGACAAAATAAATAAAATTTATGAAAATTAGAATATTATTCTGAGTTAGGAATTCATAATAATTTTAATTTTTTAATCCAAGATTTGGAAATTTAATACAAGATTAATCATAAGTTTGTCTACCTTTATCAACAAAAAATGTTTACTGGAAAGTCAAATGAAATTTGATCAATTTCTCATGGAACGATTTTCTTATTTTGTTACAATTCAAAAACGAATAACTGTAGATACTTGACATTTACACCAAATGTTTATTTTATTATTTTGTATACTTGATAACATTTACAAAATATTTTGATATATTTTAAACTGTTCACTGACATTTTCAGTTTTCAATTTTAAAATTTTTGTTTTCTATAAATGTCAATAAAACTGTATTCTTGGGTCAGAAAGCTTGAAACTAATATTTAATACAAGGTTCTCGATATACAGTGTGCCCCAAAAGTTACTTATCACCCTTAGTATCTCCATGGAAAATCAATATATTTAGATGAGATTTTTTTACAGTAATAAGTGATTAAATGGCTTAAGTATTAATTTTTTTCAAAAACTCAAAAATTACCAAACATTTTTTTTATGTAATTAAGTTTTTTAAATTGTCAAGATAGTCATTTTATTAATCATATTTTTTAAAACAGTCCAAAAAAAATATTAAAACTTAATGAAAATCGACCAAATTATAAAGGTAATTATTATTTTAAATTTCTAAGAATAATAGTTATAATTATGTTATAGGTACCTAGCAAAATACCAATCATATGCTTTATTCAAAAATTGGAACTATGAAATTTCAATTTCAATCTATTAATATCTTATTATTAGTGAAAGCTTTCAATTAAGATTAAAAAATTAAATTTTTGGTAACCGATATTTTGTATGTCAAAATGCATAATAATTCCATATACTGTTACAGCAGCAGTTGAAGAATATTAAAAGTACATTTTCACAATTTTTTTATAGGCATTTAATGTTTAAATGTTGACAACATTTATCAAATTAAAAATTTACAAATTAGCTTGTAGTTGAAAAAAATAATATGTTCAACTTATAAATTTAAGAATTAAACATTTAAAATAAGGTTCCACGTAAGCTCCACTTGGTATTTGATACCAACATATTATTGAAGTTAAAAATAGGTTTACTCACGTTCAATAACTGATGATCCATTTTATTCAAAATTAACAAACACTGTGGGTACAGCAAAACAAAATTATAACTGTAGAAAGAAAATATACTATTACTCGAAGTGAATTAAAATGACGATAGTAAGTTATGATTAAAATTATTATAACGACAGTTGACGACCGGTTCTATTTCCGCTCTCCACGCAGCCTTGCTGACATCTGATCATCTCGACTCAGTAGTCGGTACACAAAAAATTGATTCCTATCGTTTGCTTCAGTAATTAGCCACTAGAAGCGCTTATTGTTAAAATAGGCATAGAACAATATAGAAGGGGCACTCTGATTGGTAACCGAGAGCTGGAAGTTAAACATCGGTATGATAAACGACTATCTGTAGGTTGATATGAATGATTTTTTTATTCAATAAACGATGTCAACATTTATGAATTGTTAATTAAATTAATTATTATTAATGTCTGATTATGTGTTATTAGACCATTACATATACAAATAACTTCAACTACTTTAAAACAAAACCTACATAAAAACACAAAAATTAAAAGAAATCATTTTTGAAAATATTTTACTAATGGTAGGAATAATTGAAAATTATGATACTATCCTTCAGCTGGTTCTGATAAATATCGAAATGGCAGTAAACACAAATTCAAGGCCATGTCTCCACTTTTTTTCAAATAACAATACTATTTGGGCATGAGTATTGTACCCTTGATACAGGTGTTAAAAAAATATGCATTACTGAATTATATAGTAAGTTATAGTACGTATAGTGTAGTTTATTCGTTGGTCATTGGGAGAACTACGTTTGCGGAATGTACCAGTTTAGGCTGAGTTGGTCATGTATTTTATATGCTATATATCATGAAAACTCAAGGTGTGTGATTAAATATTAAAATCATTTTACACTAGGCACCACACTTATTGATGGCATGACAATAGAGTGCTCCCCGAGTATATAGCGAGCATGGAAGAAAATCAAAACTTAAGTCATTTTATAGACGAATAATAAATAGTAAACAATAACTAATCTTATTGGAGATAGTGTCGTTTCTATGTATTATACATGGAATAGAATATAAGTAGTAGCAGTACTCAATGGTACTAGGTAAAAGGTACAAATAAATATTTTACATTCTACTATAGGGTTGCCAGATTATTACTCAAATACACATATTTTTAATAATAACACTAACTTACCTCTTTAATTTCCAAGTTCTAAATATGTAGTTCGTAATAGGATTCTATCATTGGATATGTTTCCCCTTCATTCCATTTAAATATTCTGAAAGAAAAATACTGAAAAATATGTAATCATTTACATTACATTTATTTGTAAATATTCTTTTTGTTAAAAATAACAGTAACAAATTTCATATTATTTTTCGTTTTATGCATCTACAAGAATAGATACAAAATTATCTTTTTCTAAGTCTAATTTAGTAACTTTAACAACCAAAGAAATTAAAACTTTTATAGCTATGTCTCTATAATTCCATAACGGATAGGTAAGAACTTTATCTGTGTCATAGCGTTGTTATTTTTTGATAACATAAATATAATTAAAGTTATTAGCTTAAGAAAAAAAATTTTTTTTTCATTTAATAATAAAAAATTATTGGTTTGTGACATTAAAAAATTACGACGCTATGACACAGATAAAGTTCTTACCTATACGTTTTGGAATTTTGATAATTCTTCTATAAATACTGAGGGAGAACAGTTGTCCCGCTCAAGTACAATTTTTGGTATGATTTACGTCTGAAGACGGAGACAACACATACGGGTGTGGCGTTCTTTTAAGCAACCAACATTCCTAAACAATCACATCATCGCATAATTATGAGAACAACAGAAAGCCATTAAAATTCCTAGACGAACGTGCACTAAAAACATACCCATATATGGGTATAAAGAAATAATACAATAAGAAAATATTGCTCAACATCGATGTTTTATAACGCAATCAATAGCTGGATATGAGATTTTTGGTTGGGGAGACACTGAAAAAAAATGTCACTTATACGTTTAGACTCCCCCCTTTTTATTTTATCTTTAAGAAATTTAAGAAATAAATGTTCAAAAACAAAAAACAAAAAACAATACGAAATATTATATTTAAAAAAGGGAGGGTAAGTGGATGTCGCTCTGCTGTATATAGAAGGTAGATCACAATTGGGTCACTGTTTAATGGATGTTATTAAATTTGAATTCAATGATATAATATATATCATTGTATAGGAAAAACGATTCTGAGTGGAGGCCGTATGTGAGTCTAGGATATTTTATGTTATGTAATATAATATATTGTTACTACTTATTTTTGTACGGTAGCTGGTAATTTTAATTAAGATTAAACAATTACAACAAAATAACTAACACCTTTATTCTTGGTTAGACTCTATCTCTGAACTCTAAATTGTTTATTTAATATGACATTTTGTCCTAATTTGAACATAAAATAACTATTAAAAAAAAAATGGGTTTTTATATTTTTTAGACTTTTTGGTTACAGAATAACCTACTTAAGTGGAACCTTGTTTTGAATGTTCAATCCTATTAGCAATAAAAGTTGAACATTTAATCTTTTTTTATTTCGAAATTTGATAAATTTTGTCGAAAATTGAACTTTAAATTCTTATAAAAAAAACTGTGCATATGTATTTTTAATATTTTTCGACTACTATTGTAACAATGTATTAGGAGCCTTTTCTTAAATTTTCAAGCTTTTTTACAAAACAAATAAAATATAATTGACATTCATAGGAAAAAAACCTAAAAAAAAATAGGAAACTGAGTTTGTCCGTAAACAGTCCAAAACAAATCAAAATATTTTGAAAATGTCATCGTGTGTAGAAAATGCTAATATAAAAAAATGAAAATTTCATGAATATAAGGTTATTTGTTTTAAAGTTACAGCAAAAACCAAAATTTATTTTACTTAAAAATGTTGCTTAATTTTTCTTTTGTTTTTCCTTTTAAATATTTAAAATCCACTTCTCAAGAAACGTTTGAGAAATAATTAAACTCAATTATTTGTTTACTTAACAAGATTGACTGTAATATAGTTAAAACAAATATTTGAGTAAGTAGAATAAACATAGGCGCAAAGATTACAACTGACTAATCAATATACTAAATTAAAGCTAAACAAAATGTTTAATGATTTTTGGAAATCCGTTAGCGTTGACGCTAAATAATATAACATAATATTATGTATTAAATATGATTTGACGCAATAATTAAAAATTATGTTAAAAATGTTATACATTATTTTATTTCTCTCCTGTGGCCCTGCTGATTTGAGTTAGGTTCGTAATATCAGTAAATCGAAGAAGTGTACCATCTGATTTTATATAATCTGTGATAATATTATTTCCATCGTCCTATACTACTGTCCACTGACCAGAGCGCCACACGCACTAACAGGAACTAGTGACGACGGGACTGGTTATTGGCCTTTAGTGATAACCAGACACGCCAACCAATTTAGTATGGTACTCCACGTCATCTGATCATGATTGTATTAGCGGAGATCAGCCAGTCAATTCCGATTCATATATTGTGAAATATCAAAGTAAGCCTGCATCGGGAAATCTCTTCAGCTTTGGTCTTGGGATTATTCAAAAAAATAACAATTGTCTGTGCCGTCTTAGAAATTTGCGATAAACAAAAGGACTACCACATACTACAAAATATAAGATGGTCGTGACTTGTTCAATACCGAATTGTCAAAGCAATTCAGAAAAAGTGAAATTATTTCAGTGAGTATAAATAGGCACTTATGCCACCTATATTATATTAAGTACATATTACATACGTAGGGCATATTACATATTATTATATGTCATAATATATATATATTATATATACCTATACATATGTGCTTATATTACATAAGTTAATTAAAAAGTATGTTTTTCTACTTAAATACGCTGTCTAAATATGGAAACTCTTATGATATTTTGAGTAAAATAATAAATCATCGTTTGTAGTGATGCATGTGTCTTGCAAGACTTGGGTACGCATGGGGGTAATTTAAAACATGATTAAGATTATTTTTACTTTGTTTTTGAAATATTGTTCAACATTTGAGTTACAAATTATGACTTCAAATTCCAAGAATCATGATCGACCATTGTGCCAAGTTATAAAACATAAAAGAATCGTCAACGAATTTGCTGGAGGCCTTAAATTATATTGGCGTCAAATAATTATCAGTTATAATTAAAATTATATCAAAATATTATGAAAGTTCAATTCATCAAATGATATGACGCTTTCATGGATCACAAATATCACGGAAAATAGTGTTACCAGTTTTAAGTGGCCAAAGGAAATTTGACTCACAGTTCTATTATTTTTTATTGTATAGTAGAATTTAGAACCGCATTTTTAAATTAAAAACATTGTATCCCATACTCATTAAAGGGGATTGGAAGTTATGAGTTTATCACATGGGCAGTGGTGTATTTAAGGGAGGGGAGGCGACGATGGGAAATGGCCTGGAAGGCCAAATTTTGAATCTCTTAAAGGGGTGCCGTCACTAAAGGTTAAATTGTTTTCAAATTGAAGTTTCTCATAACAAAATAAAATAATTGATTTTTTAATATTTTTTTTTGGATTTATTAAGAAATTATATAAGTGATAACTGATAGCTGATAAGTGATACTGATAACCTGTGTCATAAATTCTTTACTGTCTATTCTGTAGTATAAGGTCTCCGATAACCAGACTTGTAAAGTATTTTTATAATAGGTATTCTGAATTTCTAAATAGTATTTTTATGTATTTTTTAAGTATTTAAATAACATGATTATTTTTCACAACAATTTGATTATCTTATTTTCAATGTTTTCGTAGAAACGATATTGGTAATATAATCATAATAACTCTATCCGTTATAGTTGGTAACATAATAGGTATGCTAATTTTGATTTCCTTATATATATTAAATAGTATAATTATATATTTTTTTAAAAATCTTGTATTTGTATTCAGATACTTAATGAGTATTCGTAAAATACATTTAGTATAAATTATAATATTTTTAATACTTTTTTAATCAAATACTTAGAATATTTCAAAAGTAGTTAGTTATTTTTTATTAGGCTGTCTTAGATTTCAAAAAATTGTTAAGGGTAATAATATTTCTAACTTGTATCCGTATATTGGAATAGGATCGCGTATGTATTTATGATGGGGCCAGAGTATCAAATTGTTCAGCCTAACGAACCTTCAGTACACTAAAAATAATGAAATCGTACTTATGTGTCGTACTATATTATCAACTATGGATGACGATATACTTGATTCATTGGTTGTTCTGAGTATTGAATCAGAAATCTCCAGTTTTTTTAAAATGTATAGATGTTATTGATGAATATTCGTTCTACAGAATGCTCAACGATATAAGTATATAACATTTCTATTTTACAAATACGAATTTTATCCGTTTTAGTGGGTGTTAATGCTTTCTCCCAAAATATCAACACTCCTTTCATTAGCTTTTTGCACTATCTCTTACATTAAGTTTTAAAATACATAAATATTGATAAATAAAGTTCTTAATACTTGAATATTAGACGGTAATTTGCTTCCAATTATTTCATTAGTATAATGGTCGACTAAATATATTTTATTACGTAATATTCTAGCAGCCATTATTAATCTTAAAAAGAACAATAAATAGAAATAAGGATTAGACTATTAAACATATGGAACAAAATTAGAGCTGTTGAAATATTAAACAACGCGACAACGTTGGGACACTAAGTCACTAATACTGTACTAACATACACTTCACAATAAATGAGAAATACGTATAAAATCAACTTATTTTATCATATCCATTTAAATAATTGTGATAAATATAATAATTTTATCATACCCATTAAATAATTGACATGATAAGATAAGTTAAAACTATTATGCACTCATAATTTGTATCTAACCTTATCTCGTACCTATTAAAAAGTATTTACAATAAATTACTTTACTGAAATTAATATAACAAAATAATATATTTCTTCAATAATAATAAAATATTAAATATATTATAATAGTTCGGTTCAATAAAATGAACAACTAGATGAACTTTTTACATATAACCTTTTTTAATAAGACATTTAATTTCACATAATTTTTGTAGAAACATTTTTTAATAATTTCATCCGTTCAACAAGTATATTTAAATAACTACAAATTATCAACTAAGTAAAAAAAAATATTTACATTATATACATTATTTTGCTAAGTAACATATTTATTTAGTTTTTTCAACAAAATGATAAAACTACCGGTGTTGGCTATTTTTCAACCCCGCAGGAGCACGGGAAGGGAGTGAGTAGTCACAACCAAAATTAACCAAAACTATTTTCTTATAAAAATGAAAAAAATGAGGGGGTCCTACATTAAGAATATAAATATTTTTTTCTTACTTCTATAATTAATAAGGACCACCTTAATGCTCATCATAAAATAAAATTGTTATTTACTAATCTGGTTTATTTTTTCTTTTATTATTACGTTCTTTACATATCTATATATATATATATAATATGCCCATATTATATTTTATTATATTGTCATAGGTAGATACAATTAAAAAAAAAAAATTAAAATCTAGAATCTAAAATTATAATTTGTTTTAATTTACTTATAAAGGTCAATATTTTTTTATTAGGACTAAATAGAGTGGTAAATTAAAAATATTCTCCCAACTATAGTGGAAATATAAGTGTGATAAGTGATAAATATACATTTTCAAAAAAAGTAAATTTTCTAGTTAATGGGGGCTTAAAATTTTTTTTGTGACAATGAGTGAAATGGGACTTTGAGAAAAAAGGTGCACTAAAATGTGTGTACCTATGGCCAACATTTTAAATAATCTCTACACATAGACAAAATATCTCCAAATCCTATATTTAATATCTTAAAAGCAAAGCTGGGCAAGCTAATGATTTTTTTAACTCATTATGTTAAGTTAATATAAGAAAAAGTAAGTTAAGATAAGTTAAAAGTTAACTTAAGTATTTATTATAACTTCGTCAAGTTAAAATTAACTTAATTAAAAATTGAATTATTTTCGAATCTGTAAGAAAAATAGCTTACCTACAAAATGAATGACAAATTTGGTATTTGTATCGAGCTCAGATTTCTGCACCCATGTGGCCAACCATGTAAAATGCTTAGCAATATTTACTGAGGATTTAGGGTGGACAGTTGATGATTCATCAAACTCTCTCCCACCCATTAAATAAAGGGGGAGTCAAAATTTTAAAAGTTCTACTATTGGCATATACACATCTATATTTGGGATATTCATATAAATTATAAAGTATAAACACAATCAGCATTATGAGAGACAAAACTACAAAAGTATATTTTATAATCTACATAAACACATAACATAATATTAGGTTAGAATAAATAAAATAATAATTATTTTTATTTATATTGATTGTTTTTTTTTTTTTTTTTATGAATAATTAAAGGTCAATTTTCTTTCATATGTTAATAAAACCTTAGTAAATACTACTAAATACTAATCTAAATTATAACTAAATTTTAATAGGTACTTGATAAACATAAAACAAAATATACATTGAATAGATTTTATACTAACCACATTTTATAGAGCCTTAAATGAGGTATAAGGGTATAACTGAATAAGTACAATATTTAATATTGTATACTTTTACTTTTTAGTACTTATTTTAATCACATATAACATAATCATTAGATATTTTCATAGTTATTATGGATTATAAGAAACAAAAATAAATATAGAAACTTCCATTGGTAGTTTTTTTAAAAGTTAAAAGTTTTCAATCTTTCTATAATTTATAATTAAATAAAACACTATTCAACAACTTAACTGGTCTACATCTACCATGTTCTAATTTAGAAAAAGACTTATTTGTTTGAATACAGATTTGAAAATTTGTGATGTTTAAAGTTTAGTTTGTCACAACTTTTGAGTAATAAACTAAAAACTAAGAAAATATGGAATACACAATATTACAAAATCTAAAAACTGAAAAATGCAATTTAATTCTTTAATTTTTAATAAAAAAAAAATTGCATCAACCAAAACATTCATTTTTATTTTTTAATATTATAAATACTTATTATATTTTAACAACAATGTCATTTCAAAATTGTTGTCAGAAATTGAAATTCTTCTTTTTTCAAAAAGTTGACTCCGAGTACTAAACAGCCGTTCTACAGTTGCCGATGATGGTATTTCAGTGTTATACTTAATGTATACCTTTTTCAGTTGAATTGGTAAATCAATTGTAAACCTTATGCTAGAGTTAGATATGTATGTAGTCAGAAATCAAAGTATGTATATCAGAATTATCAATAACAACTTAATTATAGGAAAAAGTAGAGAAATTATGTTCTTCGTCACTAATATCAGTGTTATGAGCCGAAGGCTCAGTCCAAGATTGAGAAGAAGTAAAGTTCTTCAATAAATTCAAAACTCACAAAATCAATGGTATCATCTTTAATTTCAATTTTATCTTCTGGGCTTACCCAAGTTAATTTAAATTTTGGGACTAACGCTGAAGAAACTTAAAGGGGTTTATACAGCATGTAACTATTGATTCTGAAATCAAATTTTAATTTAATGTAATATTAATATTTTCTCAGATTTTTATTTCATTCAAACTATTCAGACTTTAATGTAGTAATTTTAAAAATATAATTTAATTTGCATTTTTAAAAGCCTGTACTGCAACCGCGAGGGCTTCATACTAATGCGGCAATACTCAACAGTTTATAATAAAAACCAAAAAATTGTATTAAATTAAATTATAAATGTATTAAAATCTTTTTTTTTTTTTAACTCCATACATAATATTAAACATAAAAATAATATTAAATTACTAATTCAAAATCAGCTATATAACTAGATAAATATTAAATAGTGAAAAAAAATATGAAAGTGAGTACCAAGTATAAAGTACCTCATCCGTCCTCACATATAAAATATTCTTTCAAATTTATAAAGATTGAAAATTCACTATAATTTAGCCATGGTGTGTAGTAATATTTAATACATTAATTTTACCTTCTTTTTAATCCATTTTTGAGAGCATTAAATGGTCTACAATAATTTAAATTGTTTAATTCATTCAATTATTTTGTTATGGTTGTTATAGTTGGTAAAAGATATTCAATACACACACGCTTTTCCCCTCGTAACAACATCTAATGCTATTGAAATAGGTTTCATTACCTAAAAAATAATGAGCAACACTCATATTTATGGATAAAAATTCAAAAACGTACATAAAATGATTTTGGTGTAGTTACCTAGAATAATAATAACAATACAATCAATTATTAAACTAATAGTTTTAAACATTTTAATGTGAAATTTATTTAAAATTATCAACATATTATTGTAAAATTTACTTTTTTTATTTTGAGATTCCGAGAAAAAAGTTGAAAATATAATAGGTAACTTCTTACAAATATAAATGTATTCATTATTGTAGTAGCTAGGTACTTGTTTTTAAAAAATATGAAAAAGTCAATGCAACTAAAATAAATTAATAAGTCATTTAAGTCTTAAAATATCAATAAGATTATAAAAAAAACATTTCATAATTCAATAGAAATACTTTTTATTTTGAATTATTAACAAAAATAACAATACTTTACAATACTCAATTATGAATGACACGTCTCTTTGAATTGAAAAAGGAGGTAGTTGAACTATTTCAAACACTTTTTCCATTTTGGTTATATTGCCCCTAATACATTTTATTGCATCGTAAAACGAATTCCATCTAAAAATTAAATTTAAAATAAATTGTTTCAATATAAATAACAGCTATATATTTAAAATTATTAATTTATGAATAATAACATAACTTTCCTTGAGGCATTTGGAGTTATAAGATATCATCCAAGAATTTTTTTGATTTTATTAGAGCACTGTGAGGACTGATTTTGTTTATTGAAAATTGCTTAACATTTACTAAATACAAGCCGACTGTTAACTTTATAAGTACTATCTTTTTCAGTTTCTTGAATATCTATTTTAGCTATTAAATGTAATGTATGTACTGCTCATCTCTGGTGTTTAAGTAATTTCATTTCTGATGATTCATTAAAATCATCACCATTATCAAGAATATCTGATATGTTTATGGTTCTCAGTACTCCATCATTTTCAGGTTCTTCAATGACTATATTCCTTCCAGTACTACAGCCACTCACCCCACTTCTATCACTTTCATTAGTGTTCTATACTCTAAAATAATTTAGAAATTTATTTAATTCAAATATATACATCTATAATAGATACTACTTACTTGAATGCCTTTACAAAATTTGCTGCATTGTCTGTTACAAGCAGTGTGGTTTTACTTTGTAAGTCAAATTCAGTGAGTACTTTATCAATAAGTTCTGCAATCGCATCACATTTATGTCTTCCCAACATACGCATGCAAGTAAGTGCTTTTTAGTTACACTCTAGTGTAGTAAGATTAAGCCAATGCACAGTGAATCCTATAAAAGACCTAAAAAAAATAATAAAATGTTTATTTTATCAGGTGTAATTTACTAATGTATTGTAGGTATTACCTGTGAAAAATGCTTCAGCAATCAGCAGTAATGCAAACATAATCTATTTTGGACAGTTCAGTTTTTAACTCTTGAATCATACAATTATATAACAAGTTATATCTCTCATTAATGTCTTCTATACATCAGTATTTTATTAGAAGTTAATTTACAATAGTTGATGAACGCAGGATGTTCAATCATAGAAAACGTTGTTACAGTGTTTATAATAATTAATAAGCTTTAAATTTTCATGGTCAAATTCTTTTTGAGTAAGTTTTTTAGAAATTTGTCCAACTTCAGATAACTTTAACTGCTTATATGGTTGCACAGAAATATTGTTATTTAATTTCCTTTTACTATTTTCATTAAATTAATTTAATTCATTTGGATGTACATGCTGAAAAAAATGAATTCAAGTAAATAGTAATTTTATTATATTTACCTTATGGCTAATATTCAATTGAATAAATATTAAATTATAAGGTAAATAATAAATATGTAACATATACCAACTAGTGTGTACATAATATATTAATTTTTTTAATTTTTTTTTTTTTTTTTAATGTAGTCAAAATTTAAAAAATATGTATAATGTTCTGTTAATTATTAAATTGTAAATTTAATTTTTATCAAATATGAGCTGAAAATTAAAATAATGAAATATACATCTACTTTCTATTAATTTTATTTATTTGTAACTGTTGAGCTGTAATAATTTTTATCAGGGCTTGAAACCGAAAATTTTTTTTCCTGTTAGGTTTCGGTTTCAATTTCAATTTCGGAGTATAACTTTTTTAACCGGTAAAATATCGAACAAAATTAAATTGTTATTAATTGATTTACTTACCTACTCAAATTAATACCTAAATTTTCAACAATATTACTAGAATTAGTTACTAAAAAAAACATAGTATCAATTACTAAAATATAAATTTACAATCAATTACTTTGATATTAATTATTATATCAATAATTATTTTTAGATTGAACTCAAATTGCATTTTCTTATTTAGAAAAAGTGGAACCTCTATTCAATATACTTCAAAGTTCTTTAAAAAAAAATTGTGGAGTAAAATTTTGTTAAAAAGAAATGATATTTTTTTTCACTTATTTTTAGTGTACAAAATGTATGCTATAATAATACATATTAGTAAATAA